>JANEHU010000437.1:0-25887 GCA_027563435.1 Nasonovia ribisnigri
ATGTATTTCTTTAATGATAAATCGCTTTTATATTGTGTTATAACTAGGGCTCGGAAGTTGATGATCTTAAAAACAATAAAAAATGACCATAAAAATGGCAAAAATGTCTTAAAAAAATGACCTAAAAAAATTACAAATATTAGTTTTATATTAATAAAAATTCATTTTTTTTAAATATTTTACTCTATTTTACTATAAATTTCAAAATATGACATAAAAATGACAAAAATGTCCTTAAAATAGGAAAATTCAAAAATTCAAAATATTTGTTTTATAAATTTATCAATGCTTACAAATTATTGTAGACGAGCACTAACCGACGTTTTAATTTTCGGCATTTCGAAAATATTACGAAAAATAATAAATGTTGGTATAATATTATTCACTTTTACACGACAACGACGCGACGACTGTAATCGGCGAGATAAAATCGGATACTAATCGAATATTAGGAAAAAATAATAAAATGTAGGTATAATAATATAATATTATTCACTACAATACGACAACGACAATAATGTAATCGTCGAGATAAAATTGGATAGGTACTAATCTTAGTCTGTGGTTTAAGTTATCGGCATAATGGTCGACAAGAAACGATAAGAAATGAACTAGTGTGAAAAATAACTAAAAATGTTGGAAAATGACCTATAAATCTCAAAAAATGACTTAAAAAGTAATAAACACCAAAAAATGCAAAAAAATGCAAAAAAATGCAAAATAAAAATTAGTTATTTAGATTCACATGCTTATGAAACAGATTTGTGGCCAGGAGAGCATCGTTTAAAAAGTTCCAAAAAAAAATGCAAAATGCATCAACTTCCGAGCCCTACTAATAATAAATTGTAACTTGCTGCTACACAGCGTCCAACGACCAACAAAATATGAAACAATAAGTACATCAATCATAATGACATGTAATTTAAAATTTATTTTTTGAAGTGTTATTGTATTAATTAGAAAACCATGTTGTACTAGACTCATTCTACTTACCCTATAGGCCATAGACGTCAATGATAACATTAATTATTAATATTATCGCCACCGAAAAACTGCCTATTTTAATAATATAGTGAGCAATCTTTAGTAATATGGAGGCACAGAATAAATTCTGTGGTGGAATTGTTTTATAATAATGATTGATACCTATTGGCTATTTTTATTATTCAAATTAAAAATGTTATGAATTAGGTATGTTCTGTTTTCATCATACACATCGAAAAGTGAAAACATAAGCCTTCGCAAAAACGCCAATACTAACATTCAATGAAAATTCCATGTATTTACGGTAATTTGCATTAGAGTTTAGGTACACCTAATTCCTGTTTTCCTTAATTTTTTTTTTTGTTTCCGTCGCTTTTAAAAGTACTGAGAAGTTTTTACTTTTGAACACCCCCCCCAAAGTAACAACCATAGATTCACTTTGACTTCGCTATCAGAAAAAAATACTGTGGAAGAAAATCTAAGTATCATTTCGATTTTTGACTACTTATCGAGTATACTCTGTGTATACACAGCCACAGTTATTTTTATTTAGTTGAGGACTTTTTTACTCTGGCTGATTTGAACAAGAAGTCAAACAGCATGAAACTAAAAGACGTGTAGACTATATCGTCAATTTATTTTATAGATTATGAGCGGAGCGATGAATGAATTGATTTTACAATGTGTTTTTTAAAAATTTTTTTTTTACACATTTTGTATCTACTTGATAATTCCTTTTTAATGAGGTATCAACCAACTTTCTAGTTTTATAGTTTAAGAGAAAAGTTAAAAAAATAGAAATTTTGGTACTATTTATGCCGACGTTTTTGTGGATTCAAATCGTTATATTATACTTGTGCAGTTGTGTGTGATATCGGGTCTTTTCATTAATATTTTATATAATGCTATACCTATTGCTATAGCTTAATAAATTACCTATCCACTTACTAGTTACTCATTATAACCGAGTTATACTTTTATTATTATTTATTTTCCTATTTAACACACATTTTTGAAGTTATCAAAATTCAGACTTTTTTCATTTCAATTACCATACTTACTTAATTAAAAATCAAGGCAATACAGGAATTTTTACGCAAAATCGGTTTTCGATATGTTTAGAACTGTGTACTGACATTTTCAGTTACTTATTTTTTTTTTTTGGGAGGAGGGGGGGGGGGGTAAAAATGGTTGAGAATTGAATACAAAGATCCTAATTATATAATCCAATAAATATTGTTACAATTACTTATGCATAATATTAAAATAGTCACAATTTTGTTTTTATAAACATTTAAAGTTCAAATTTTTACAAAATACCTACATAAAATTCACGAAAATTTTCAAATTATTTTGAGTTAGAAATTCTTAAAATTTTTTTCTTTTTAAATCTAAGATTTGAAAATGTAATTCCTTATAAGCTGTCTACCTTTATCAAAAAAAAAAAAAAAAGTGCCCTGAAGAAAGTTTAATTGAATTTAATTGTATGGTTTTAATGTATTAGCTTTTGAAGTTCAAATTTGTATAATATTATTATATATTTATACAATTAATTCAACTTACCGGCTTCCGTATTGTTCTATGGTATTAATAAGAAATCAGTATCGTTTTTATATATTATAATCTGTGATATTCACGGACTAAGATAGTACTATCTGATATTTAAGCACCTTATCTGTTATCTATCTCTATCAATAATAATAATTTATAATATTTTATAGGTACTGTGGAAAACCGTACCATAATGTAATATTATTGAACTTTGAGTTTTGAGTTTTGACGGTCAGTACCTATCCTAACTCAGTTCATCTGTAACATTCACTATACATTACCAAGTACTTAACAGCGCTACACCATTTAACGGTGAAATTAACTGCCAGCTGTTTGAATCACATAATGCGTGAATTGTACATTATCAACAATAATTAACCGTGTTACATCATCCATACAGGTAGGTTATTGTCTTATATGACCTATGTAGAGTACACTGTAGTATGTAGGTACTTAACTATTAATTTGTAGTTATTAGAGAATTGTTGGTAGTACCTGTTTTGTTCAATGCCATTGAGCTGTGTGATTTTATTTTTGATTTTCTGTTCATTATTAAACTATACAACATGTCTGTTTCTGTATGTCTTTAATTCTATTAAAATACCATGATTACATCGAACAACAATCATGTTTACTGCTTTTGGTTGTACCGATATGACGTTTATTTTAAATTTTTACTACCAAAGTATGTGTCCAGCGTTTGACATAAATATTCAGAAATCTGAACAAGCATTTAGAAAACATAAACTTAAAACAGGTACTATCAAACATCATATTTTAAACACTCAAATTCTAAGATTAATTACCATTTAAATACCTAATTTGTTTTTTACACAATTGTTTAATTTGTTTAATTACAATAATTTGGAGGGTCTTAGTTCCTAAATTGTATACTATAGATTCTGCAAATGGGTTTTGCAGTTTCATAATTTAATAATTTATCTATTTATTTGATCTAAAATGAAATTTATATGTGAGCCACTCTGTAACAACATAATATAGGGGTTGATAAAAAAAATGTATACACTCCCCGAGTCTCTAGGAATCTATTGATGTAACTTGTATTGAATACGGTTAAGTCTTTCAGAAGTTACATGGTAACAGTTTCATTATTTTATAAATAAAATAATTCATTGATATTTATTGTATCTATACATTTTGTTGTCTAATGTCCCTATTATCTGGTAGTCATTCCATATTATACTATTCATCTTCATATTATAGGTAGGTCCTAAATTTCAATTAACAAAATTATTGAATAATATGTTAGGTAAAGCAGTGGTGTACCCAGGATATTTAAATTGTGGGGGCGCATAACATATTAAATTAAAATTATGTGTCATAACATCATTGGTATTGTTTTATGTTACATAATATGCAGGGTTGTGGAGAGAGAAACCGGGACCCGGGGGTAATACCTTGTGGGACTTACTATTTTTTGCCACCTGTCATTAATTTGGACAGTTAACTGCCATGAGTTATTTTCCCTGCTGTGTACATCAATCATTATTTTTATTTGTTTCTTTAGTTTAAAAAAATTAAATAATCCTAAATTTCTAGACCCAAGAGAAATTCCTCCTTCCCTCTCCTCTCACCGGGTCTGTTAATATGTGATATTGTGTTTAATTATATATGATTTTTGTATTTTGTAAAACTATATTGTAGAACATAGTGTTATTATTTGGTATAATCATCTAATTGCATTACTTTGGGTTCCTTTTTTAAAAATAAGTTGACTTTAACCTCACTGAGCAGTTTTTTTTTTAAATTTGTTTTCTCGGTCTTATAAGCACATAACATACCAAATTTTACCCTCAGAATAATATTTTACTGGATTATTTTAATATTATTATGTTAAAAGGACGTTATTGCGGGTATACCGCAAAATTATAAAAGTAGTACAACATAATCAAATTTAAAGGTAAAAATATTATCTTAAGTCTCACTATAAATTTTAAATATAAAAAAAAAAACGATATTGCACAGCCAAAGTTCTTATTTTTATGTGGTGAAAATTTTGTTTATTAGTTATAACTTATAACTATAGCAGCATAACCTCTTAGCTCTCTTCCGCGCTAAACAGTTTGTGCTATGTTTTACATTTATAAGACGGAGACAACACATACAGGTGTGGCATTCTCTTAAGAGGACGTTATATCCGTCTTACTATTGCAGTAACGTATAACATAAACAACTTAACTTTCTGTAGAACCTGTTTTACTCTGTTAATTTTAATATTAGAGTGATTTCACATACTAACAAATTTTAAGTTAAGAATATTATCGTTTACACGTCTAAAGGTTTTTATTTTGGTTTTTACAACACCCCTATTTAATTATGTCAGCCGTTGTTTTGGCTACCTCAGCTCTTTTAGCTGTGTAATGTTTTCTGTAGGGTCTATGGTAAGATTCCTACCAGATAGTAAATGTTTAGGTGGAGGGATAGGTATCTCTGGTGGCAATTATCCTCTCCAGTGTTATATTCAAAGTTTTTCTAGAGAGGCCATGTAAGAAATAAGTCTGATTTAACCATACATAGCATGTCTTTGATCGATTGCTTGTTGTTTCCTTCTTTCTTAACACATTGTTGAATATCTTCTTATTTCTGGTGGTGCTACCCAGCTAATGTGTAGATATTTATTTTCTTATTAGTGTTGGTTTAAAATATGCTGTTATTATTCTGCATGTTAAGTGAAATACTGATTTGTAATGTGCCGGAGAAAGTAACAAGTTACTGCAACTTCAAGTGAAACAAGAAAATCCCATTTTGTTACTGAATTTAAATATAATGGTGTTTTGCTTGGGCTTCCAGTATATGATCATAATATTGTACATTATGTTTTTGACATTTAAAATGTTCAATGCAGACTGCTGAGTAGTTGATATATTTTGTATATGTTAACACTGTAAATGGATGGGCAGGGTGAAGTCCTCTTAGCCGCTCCCTATGGGTCCACCACCAATTAACACCACCACCACCTCAACTTTATAATATTTTATAATACTTTATAGCCTCTATATTTAAGTACCTGGAAAATGAAAAATATTTTAAATAATTTTGCTTGTTTTTGTTATAATTTTTATATTTAACGAAAATTGAAATGCTTTTGTTTTGGTTTTTAATAATAATAATTGTCGTGCACCAAGATCAGCCACCAATATAATACCAATAATCAGTACATTATGTAGATAAAATCTACATTGTGAATTACTACCAACTACCAAAGATTTCTGGTATTTGTTACCAAGTGTGTGGTAATATAATACTATTAGGTATATAAGAGTGATGATTACATAATATCTGTAGCTTAAAAGTCTAATTTATTTATTTAAATATGTGCGTGCCTAATTTAGCAGAATAAAATATAAATTAATTATGTTCAATATTATTTGTTCTAGCTCCAATAAGTATCAAAATGAAATTTGAGAAAAACATTGTTCCAGCTGGCTGGGAAAGCGATGAGTATGATGAATTTGGTGATGTTATTGAACACAAGTCATATTATGTAAAACCAGAAGTAGAAGATTTTCAATTAACATTAAAAACCGCCTGTGAAACCAATAATGTATCAGAAATTACCCGCGTGTTAAAATCTGGAACTGTTAATATCAACAGTTATTTGCATAATAGTTGGACTGCTCTGATGCATGCCGCATCTAATGGATCTGTAGATGCTGTAACATGTCTTTTACAGAATGGTGCCGACCCATTAATTGAGTATGATTGTCATAATGTTCTAATGTGTGTATGCAATTGTTCTAGAATTGCTAATGAATTGGACTTATTAAATTGTCTAAAGCTTTTAGCAAATGTTGATGGTATTGACATCAACTCAAAAGATAGAACTGGACTGACAGCACTTATGTATGCATGCTCCAATGGTTGGCTGAAATTAGTAGAATTTCTAGTCGATCATGGTGCAGATATAGAGTTGAAAGATCATCAGTCTGGAGAGACAGCTTTGTTTTTTTCAGTACGTATGAACCATGTAAATATTGTGAAATTTCTATTATCAAAAGGAGCTAACAAGGATGCCACTGACAAGAAAGGCCAGACAGTGCATAGAATAGCTGAAAATAAAAACATGGTTGATATTTTAAATGTATTGAATATGGATTGTAAAAATGCACAACTAGAAGTTTATTATTCAGTAGAAGAACATGCTTACTGGAATGAAGTTATGACTGAATTGGAAAATGGTTTTAGTGAAGACATTAAATTGTTTTTACAAACATTATCTATGGAAATCTATACTGATCATCTAGTTTCCAATAAAGTAACTTTTAAAAGTTTACTTACTGGAAATGACGATCAATTTGTTAATATGGGAATCACTTTATCACCACATCGTAAACTTTTGGCTACAGCGCTTAAATGTTTTCATACATGGAGTTGGTCTCATCATTCTTTAAGTGTTAAAAATGAAAATATGAATGCTGAACGAATTGCACAGACATTGGGGATAATAGTTAGACAATTGCATATACTAGATGCTTCAATAAAGTATTTAGGAAATAATGGTTATGGTTTGGATCAACAGAAAGGTCAAGAAGCTATTAATCTTTTAAAAAGAATTAAAACTACAGAGGATAAAATATTCAAAATATTAGACCAAGAAGTGAGAATAGGTCAAGTGGATTACACAGGACACCATAAGATAAAGAATCAAAATATAAAAAAAAAAATAGATAACTTGTTTGCTAGTGCAGCTGTTCTTTTAGTATTATTGCGCATTTTTTAATTTTATATTTGATCAATTTAAGAAATATAAAGTGTTGTTAGTGTTGTAAATTGTAAACTAACTATGCATTTTTGTATTTTTATCAATTTAATATATATATACGTAAATATAATTATCTATTTTAACTACATCTTATTTATTAATATTTTTGTTAAGGAGATTTAAGTAAACATACTTACATCGTATATATTATATCCAACTAAAAACTGACTTTAGAACTTGAGTATAATTAATAATTGACATTAATTGTAATAGTTATGATACAACTTTTGTACTTTAGGTACCTATAACCTGTTTGTATTTTAGGGTGTCAGCGTCATCGACGATCGACCCATAGACAAGAATCAACTAACCAAGTTTATAGGTCTATGATCGACATTGAACATTTGAACATAATATTATCATTGATTATGTAACTGCATTGATTATAATTTATAAATATTTATAATCAATGGTAACAAACATGATAATTGATAAGTAAATAAAAAAACTTGCAGTTTTATTGATCGGTAATGAACTGGAAATGTAATGTTTGTGTATAATACTATAATCATTAATCACTACAATCAGGTATGGACTTATGGCAGTATCTTCGATAGGTACGTACAATGTATATGAATATTGAAGAATCCTCCTTCATGGGTGGATACTGTATCTAATGGATATCTGTAATTTGTATATTATATTGTATAGTCTATAATAGTAGTCTACCTTTCGCATGACAGCGATAAATTAGGTAATGTTTTAAAATAATAAATATCATTTTTAAGAAACCTGCGACTAATTTTATTCAAATGTATCTAGTATCGTGATACTCTAAAGCCTAGTATCCAGTATCATGATACCACTTTTTGAGTATCTTGCTCAATCCTGACTATAATCCATAAGGAAATTAATTTCTGTTTGTTTTAGTATTTGTCAAGGCGGGCAAGTTAATGATATCTCTTAACTCAATTAAGTTAAGTTAAATTCAAATCGAAATAAAGTTAACAATTAAAAGTTGATTCAAAATTGTCTATCAATTCAACTAAGTTAGAAGTTAACTAAAAGTTAATATTAACTTTTTAACTTAAATTAAGTTAATTAAAAAAAAGTTTTCCGGCTATATAGCGAAAACGTCGAATTAATAATAAATTGTACTAAAATAACCGTGGTATTACCAAGAACAGTCTGCCAACCGGCGACTGCCGATGAGTGGCGATGACGGCGAAAAATAGTAATATATAATATTGATAATATTCCGTATTCGTAATTTCATAAAATAATAATAATTATTATTATTATTATTTTAGAATTTATAATATTTTATACGAAGATATGAAATTATAATAATTGAAATTGAAATCAACTTAACTTGTTTAAATGTAAAATTAACTCAGTTAATTAAAAGTTAATTCTTTGTACTCCGTTAGTTAATTAAAAAATAATACATAATTAAATACATAGATGGTAAATACAATATAGGTGATTAACTATTAAGTACCTACTACTAAATACTCATAAGAAAATGCCTGGTCAGAAAAGTAAATGGTAAGATACCTTCTATAACTTGGTAGTAGTGGAGAATCTACGTTAAATATTCTGAAAAATTATTTTAATTTTTTTCATACTGCATTGCTACTGTTATAACTTATAACTTATCAGAATAGTAACTACAAGAGTACAAGACAATTATATTTTAATAATGAATAAAGGTACAATATATTTAAATTTTTAATAATAATTTTGTTTCAATAATAGTATAAATATTTATAATCAATTAGGCAATATATAATATTATAATGTAATATACTATTATATTAATAATAATCATTACCTAGTGTATTGTCTTAATAATTCAAATAGGTTTAAATGTTTAAACAATGTTCGCAATAATTATCAATTGATTCTTATAATAACTTTTAATTCATAACATTTATATATTTTAGTACTGATTCGCCTTAAAAAAAAACGTATACATTATAATTAAATATTTTGTAATAAATAATAATATTAATCTAAGTTTAAGTTTCAACATAATATAATATTAGGTAATTATTTAATAGGTGGTATCTGTTATGCATTTTGCATAGCTATATATGTATTTTTTTATATTTAGCCATAAGTACATTATTAAAAGTATAAAATCCTATGAACAATTTAAACATACAAATGTAATTTTGGTAACTCACAAAAATTATAGGTACCTATCAGTTTAACTACCTCAGATATAATATAATTAAATATTATTTACCAAATACCTACCTATCACACCTACTAACTTAGATAAGTTCATAGGTAGATGTATTTTAAAATGAGTTTAATTGAAATCATATTTATAATTTTCATACCTCCTCTGGAAAACAAAAATAGTATTGATTACACATTTACACCCACGACCCACCTACTTGTTAAAGTAAAACACATTGTAACTTGTAAGTTACAAAAATTAGAAACTAAAATCAACGTCTAATATTATAAGATGTAGGAATAAAAATTAAAAACTAATAATGGCGTTAATTTCCGGGGGGGGGGGGTGGTCTCGTGATAATTGATAGAGAGGTTGCAGTTATTTAATAGGTATTACTAAATTATACAGATATAATTCAAAAGTACCCATTGTAAAATCCAAAAATTCTTGTGCACAATGCGCATCTGCTATGTTCGTTGTACACCAAGAGCAGCGCACTCACGCTGGAACTACAGTCATGCTTCTCGTCTTTAGTAGCTATATATTATTATGTCTTATAGTAGGTACCTATAATGAGTTTGCTACCGAATATGAGGTAGGTATATAATATTTTAAACATACATATATTAGGAATATTATTGTCTATTATTAATAAATTATTGGGAAAACTTTTGTCAATTTATTCTTAGAAATAAATGGTTACGGATAGTATAATAATCACAGAAAAAAATATTGTGATGCCAGTGCATATAATAAAACACTTTATTTTTAAAAATGCTGCAGCCCCTTCAGCCACCCCCGTAAAAACGCTATTAAATCTATCAGCTATCTACTTACATACCTAATCATATCTTCTGTAACCATCTACATTGAACTACACACAGTCATGGGTCTGGCATAAAATGGAATGAAGTGTAGTGTAGCCGTGCAAGTACTAGGTTTAGAATATACCCCCACCCCCATCGGTATTTTTTACTATATGTATACTGCATAGATGTATAAAAATTAATAAAATAAAAATAATATTTTGATAAATAATATACATATACATAGGTATTATAACATTTTATATAACTAACGCCTCCCATTGCAGAACATGACTGTATACGCCACTGTCATTTATTGGGGGAGGGGCATTGTTTTTATAAAATTGATTGAATAGAGTAGGATGAGTCATGAGTATAATGAGTATATATTTTGGGGTGAACGGTCACTTTGTACGGTCCATTGTTGAAATGCATAACGTAATAACATATCAGCTAAAAATATACATTGCAATTTGCAGAAGGCGGACTCTGTACTATTATATACATATATATATAGTACACATACATTATGTAAATATAAGTATTTAATTTATATAATATAAAGTTTGATGAGATTTAAACATTATTTTATTCATATTTTTATATTTAAATGTAAATTAAAGATGTTATATATAAGCCATTAAACCAAAATAATCAAAGTTTCTACAATTTACAGGACAGCTGGTAACAACCAAACATATTCGCTTTAATATAATTATAAATTAATTTTATCAAATTAGATATACCAAATGGCATTTAAACTTAATAACATTTTTAATATGTCATGACTATTCAGACTTTTTTTATATTATACCTATACTTAATGTAGTCATATGGGTAGGTAATATTATTATGTCTATACCATACTACAAAGTGTCCGCGTTCTGCAATCTTCATTTTCACTCGATCGCACAATAATAATTGTCCGCGTTTCGCACTTTTCATGTTCGACCGTACAAGGTACAAAGTGACCTATGTGACCACATTTTGAGTGAGTATGGGTTGTACACTTATCTTTAGGTAGGTACCTATACTTAACTTAAATAGTGGTAAGAGATGGCAAATAAAATCCTGGTTCCAGAGGATCTTGTAGGTTCGCGTATACTGTATATTAGTTATATATGTATGATGTATCGGTGATATGTATCTATGCAGTTCAATGTTTGATGGTTCTTTATAGTTTTAGGTATAGGCACTGACGTATTTTTTACTGTTCAATTGATAATTAACATTACGAATATCCACGTAAATATGTAGGTATATATATTATAGATGTACAGACACAACTTAATACACGTGTTTTTTTACACTGTCTTCGAGTTTATTGAGACTTAGGTATTTTTGTCTTTATACGTTTTTTTGTAAAATATTAAAAACAAATACAAAAATAAAAGTACGTCGAATATCATGTAAATGGTGAATAGTCTCGGAAATTTACAATCGTAAATAAAAAGGCTTATACCGTAGATAAGGCCTAGTATGAATTGGACCTGTAAACCAAACGATACATGTATTATTCATTAAACGTCCTAGGTATAGAATAATAGTTTTAATAGGCGCAAATCCTCGATAAGCATAAAATAGGTAGGTAACTGGTAAGGTATGTCACATTGGGGTTTAGTAAGTCCCCACACGAAAAATAGCAGATAAGTGGTTACATAGTTATGTAAGATCCATCACGAAAAAATGGTGTTGCATAAAAAAAAGTCTAATTCAATTTACGTATACTATGTGCCATGTGGACTATATATTATGTACATTATACAGTTTGTGGATTCAATTAAAATTTGGATTAGACTTTTTATGTGCAACAAAAAAGCAAATAAACTTTAAACATACCAACTGGCAACTACGATTAAGTTGCCTGTCCTAACTCCTAAGTCTGAATAAAGTGGGAAGGAATATTGTATTCGTTATAATTTTTTTTTTCATGGTGTATTTTTTTTGTGGGGCCGTGAGTTACCTTACATCATGCCATGTAAGTTGTATAGGAGATTTTTACCTGCTATATTTCATGTGGGAACTTACACTTGCCCACAGCATTGTGCAATGATGTATTTTGTGTTGATACGTCATATTGTAATTAACTATATTATTTTTTTACGATTTTCTTATATAATAGCTTACTGCGTATTAATATATAGTAAGTTTATACCTGTCGAATTTGTATAATTGTATACAATGATATAGGTACCTACCCCGACGATTTGCACCTATAGGTATACTATACATTATTATTGCTAGTATGACATTGATCATTTTTACTTACAATTTGTAAACGGGTCAAGTATTTCTTCCACCACAAATATTTTTGCATTTGAGGACCAAGAGCCGATAGGAAATAGTAGCTATACATTATTGAATGTACTACCGCGTTAAGAATACCACAAAGAGCTCCTTGTTGACCTGCGTAAACATAATTTTTATATTAGTTTGTTGATTTTACCTATCACAGTGACACAGTCATTTAGGTACCATTTATGGATTCCTATACGTTTTATTTCATGTGTAAGCTATTAGATTATAAAAAAACCCCTATTTAAAATTTGAGCTCACAGAGCTCAGTTTATTTCTATAGCAATGTTTGTATTATACAAAATTTACCATTAGGTCAGAGGTACCTATGTCAATGATAGAAGGTCGGTGGTTTCGTAAAGGCACATATAATGGACACAATTTATAAAATAATTTTTACCTGGTTAACAGTAAATAGGTATATAACGGTTAGGTTGGTTTTAAAAATTTTATTAGAATATGGTATAAAAAACAACATATGTTTGTTGGACTTAGACCTGTGTACCTATATGATATTTTTCGGAATAATGCTTCGATTTTTAACTTCAGTGATTTTTTCTGGTGGTTAAGTGAATCTAGATTGTGCATTTGAGAAGGCAAAATTGAAAATAGTAGTTTTCAAAAGTCAGGGGGAAAAAAAATTACGGAAAACGGTGATTTTTAAATGGAACTCGTTTTATTAGCATAATAGCAAAAAAAAACCCGTAGAGAGGTACCTACATGAAATTTTCACTGAATGTTTATATTTTTCATACATCATACAATTTTCAAAAGATTTTTTCTCGTTTTCAATTTTAAATTGCTTAGCTTTTTTTTCTATAAACGTCTTAACATTTTTTTTATTCGGTTGAAATGCCTGACAATCTGATACAAGATTCATCATAAATTGTTATAATAACTGTTGGAAAATATTAAAGGTCCTAAGGTATATTTTTTTTAAAGGTTTTTCATTTAACTTAGAATCTTGTTTGTATGTTTGTCTGCTCTATTTCTCGAGAACGGCTAAACGTACAAAAATAAACAAGATATATTCTAAAGTAGGATGAGCTCTTGTTGTGCACGACGAAGATATTTTTCTAAAATTTGATATTGTTTCGAACGACTACCTCGGTCGCCTCCGCGTGACGTGAATGACACGGTCGTATTATCATCGGGTTCCTCGTCCGAATCATGGTGTATGTGTTAGAATATCTTTACGGAAAGACTGTACACTTCCAAGCTTAAGTGGTGGGGAAGCTTAATGATCAGTTTCGACTAACCTCAACCAAAAAGACTCTTTTTATGCTATCCATTTTAAGTTTGAGAATTAAACTTTGTTACTAAAAAGAGTTAGATAAATTGTAGTTTAAAAAAAATCTAAAAACGGTTTTTATTTAACTTAATAGTAAACTAAAAAGTAGAAAGTAAATTATAATGTCCTTCTACCTAGTATAGTGAGTATAATGGTATTTTCACTATTGAAGTGTACTCATTTAATAACCTACTGAATTTGGAAAATAATAATTGTTGTCCATTTAATCTTCATTTATATATTCACGTTGGCACTTGTGCATACTTCATAGAACGAATTTCTATACACTATTATTCTTATATTATATTAGTATCTGGTTGAATATATTCACATCTTTAATTTTGATTTGCCCAGTATTGCGTCAGGTTTTTATTTGAGCACACGTCAGTTAACGTACCATCATACTCATAGACGTGCTCAGTCCGTTGCGACAGGGTGGTACAAGCCAATGATATATAAATAATTGTAATTTAATTTATAGGTATATACTTTCATAATTCAAAACGCATCACATCGCCCACTACCTATATATAAGGCATAAATACAATCATTCACATAAAAAAAGAAAAAAATGTTTTTGCAAAACTATAGGAGGGTTAAATATTTAATAACAGGGAACATCATAAAATAAAATAAAAATATATAATAGATATCCCAGCGGAAACTTCCCCGTTACAAGTACCTAATATCGTCCATTAATAATTTAGCAATTTCATTTTTATAGATAGATGTTATATTATTTATGTTGCATGATATAAAAAAATCAAATTACAATGCTTAGATCACTGAATAAGATAATACTACTGTGCATATGATCTAAGTCGCAATCTATTGGTAACAAGTATGGTAAATCCTGCAGGGTGGGCCATGGCCAACCCGGCCACCCCCTATATGATCACATCTACTCACTATACCAGGAATAATAGTTCATAAAAATATTTTTTTTTAATTTTTATAAATATTTAAAGTTCAAATTTTGACCAAATTCACCTTGTACCTAGTTAGCAATTTATAAAATGTTAACTTTTTATAGCTAAGGACTGAAAATCTAAAAACAAAGACTCTCATAAATAATGCAGAATGTAACTAAAAAATCTAAAAATATATTAACCTATGTAATATGTACAGTTTTTTATAGACATATTTTTAAGTTCTAATTTGGACGAAATTAAATATTTGAAAGGAGAATACTTAACTATTCTAATTATTTTGTCATAATTTAAAAATATTGTTCTTGGGTATTTGAAACTTTTATTGTATATTATTATACTCTACTGACACAACAAAATTTTCAAATGCAATCTTTCTGGCAAAAATTAATTTAACCTTTAATCACAATAATATCATAAAATAAACTTGTTCTATTTCGGCTATAATAACAGATCGTCCTCGCTCAGAATCGTTTTTCACACCCCTATTTTTGACACCTATTATTTATAAGAGCAACTTTATTTTCTAATTAAGCTAATCCAAAACGTAATGACACAATCAATAATAATAATTAAAACACTTATTGTGTAAAACAATAGGTAAATAAACTTAGAAGTTATACCTATATAATTTTTAAACACTTTTATTTACTATAAGGTAGACCGTAGATTCGTAGATTGTAGCTGTGTATTGCCAACTATTATTTATTACATTTTGATTTACACATTTATTTAATTTGATTAATTTGAATATTCTTAAAAAGAAATCTTTTTTTCAGAAATCCTACACCCACCATGGTTATTCCTAAACATATAATTTCCTATAACTATCTTAATCAGATTAAATATATTTCTCTGCTCTCCCTTTGCTGCGGCGAGGTTCAAAAAGTTTTAACTAGTAAGATTATTAATACAATTGGTATTTATTTGATGAAATCTAAAAAATATGGAAATAAAAATCTCATTCTTGACGTTAATGAATGGGCCTAAAACTCGATATCGTTAATTCCATTTGGCTTCCAATCACTTAAAGTTATAAAAACTATCCTACCTATAGATTAAAAATCATTATTTTATTTTATTTGATCAAATAATGTTGTTATTATTAGAAATAAATAGGTCCTGCTGGTCCTGATAGCCTATAATATAAAGTAGGTATATATAATAACAGCAGAACTCTGTTGATTGTAATGTGTTATCTGTTATAATGACCTATTTTTTCTGGTCACTCAAATGTCATTATTACATGAATAATGTCTACTGTATATAATAATTATAAGATACCAAATTTCAAAATAATATAATTATCACTTATAATAAATTAAGGATTACCTTTAATAAATCTCAAAAATGTCCAGGTAGTGACGACCATATTTACATGATGATAAACGTGTAAGAATGAAACATGAGATTGTTTTTTCCTTAACACAAAAAATACCTAAAATCAAACACAATATTTATTAAATAATTCATTTCCAAAGACTTTGTAGAGTTTATTTTATAATACATTTATAGGTAGTTTGTATATGATTACGTATATAATTAATATGTATATGCATATTGTATATTGCACATTGTATATTTGTATACAGCTATAGAAATATATTAATAATAATGACTATACCATCATTTTAAATTTAATATAACCAATATTGCGTTAAAATGTACTTGATTTTTGAAAATAATTTAATACATTTTAATTCAGTATTCATAAATGCAAAAACTTAAGTTATTTGAATTGTTTTTAAGGTAATTTATTGTGAAGGTATTTAAAAGTAGGTACTTACAGTATCTAGAAGATCAAATATTTTTGATATAAAAAAATGCCATGACTGTACATAGAACTGAAAATAAAATGTGTAATTGTTATAAAAATATATAGGTACCTAGTTATTTTAAATTAACAATTGAAAACTAAAATTATTATGATATCATATTTTTTCAGATTGAATGACATGAAATATAATATATATGATATTATATTATAGTATAATTATAATTATATTTATAATGAATCATGTTCAGTTTAATTATTATTAAAATTATATATTTTTGTTCTTTCTTCATACAAATTGAAATCATAAATTAATTTAAATAATAGATATAGGTAATGAATAAAAAAAATGAATTACCTATAATTAGGATTTTTTATTAATAAGATCTTAATTTATTTACATTTATCTTACCACATTTATAATATGACGATTACTTTCACTTTCATCCGGATTACATACATTGATCATTAAATATGTGTATATACCGGGTGTAACAAATACCTGTAATTTAAATTTTTAAATAAATGAAATTCGTTGTACACATTTTGAATTGGCTTCGAAACAATGTAAAATCGACGTAAGTGGGTCCCAATAATGCGATCTTAACATAGGTACTACATTTAGAGTTTAGATTCTGGGTAGTTTTCAATGTCTATTAAAAACTTTTACGTGTTAAAAGGATACTTTATCATATTGTATAGTTTGGCACACCAAAAAAGAATTCAACAAAAAATATATGTCTAGTTATCAATATTAATAAAAGGAAATGTGTGGTTGGGTGTTTGTGTATAAGACGTAAGCCTCATCTTCAAACAAGTCTATTGCACATTACCACTCATAGTTCAGAAAATTCACACGTAGGTTATCTTATATATCCGAGGATGTGCAACTCGAAGCTAATTTCCCGAAATTCCTATTTTTAAGAGAAGCTCACACAGACATTGATTGCCATACAAAAAACGAATATTATTTTTTGATTGTATAGTTATACAATAAAATACCGTTAGAACCAAAACAAATTGCCATAACAATTAAATAAAACTGATTTAGCTTAAGAATCCACGTTTTTAACTAAAGTTCCAACTAGATTCACTTTCACCAGAAAAGATACTTAAATTGAAAATTGAAGAATAATTCTACTGTCCTTAATTATGTTGCCATGGTGAATGATAGTGAATGATCAGCTACCTAATTAATGAATAATTAAAAATTGTTGATGGGATTCTATAGGTACTGACTGTATTTAAGGAGTTCAGTCTTAAGGACATTTTCTTAGTGCATGTGTGTGTATGTGCTATAATATGTAGGGGTTAAGTGATCATCAGTGTGATTGCAACTTGTATAGTACAGTAAAAGGAATAGCTGAGACAACTAATATTTTTCACTAAAAAGTAAAAAGTATGTAGGTATCTATATTTTGTCTACTGTACCGACAAAACTAGAAATGTTATATGACATTTTAAAACATAAAAAGTTCAATTAATTTTGACCATTAGTTTGATTGGTGCGATTAACAACATTTTGTAAAAGTAAAAAAATGGTAGGTAAGTATCTACCGAATCTCCTCAAAAAACATAAAAATTAAGTTGACATAAATATTTTTTAGGTGGGTGGAGTAATCTTCAATAATTTACTAAACAAGAGCCCAAAGAATATGGTAAATAATGATAAATGTGTAATGTAGCAACGTATAATATATACGAATACTGCAGGGGACGGGAATATTTGACACAAATTATATGACAAGTTTAACCACTAGAACCAACTATGCCTAACCAACCTATGCTATTGAACAAAATTATTGACAATAACTGAATGTGATTTAACGTGAGTGGATTTCTTAGATCATATACTAGTATATGATCTAAGGTGGATTTTATTCATTATCTCGTATATTGCCATATAGTTAGGTACGTATTATAATACGATTAAAATGCATTCGACTTACCTCTGATATAATGAAAATGTTATAAATGGTTTGTACAATGTTATAAACCATCATAATACGTTTTATTTTAAATGGTTCACGGTTTTCCATCATCTTTGGTCCTAATTTTAGCACAAATAACAAATAAGCTATAAGAATTGATAAAACTGGCCATGGTGTACTCATAAGCATCCACGAATCAGCTTTTTTATCTATAAAGTAAAATATTATACAACATTAAAAAGCAAACTGTTAGTAATTTTAATTTATATTTATGTTATTATATTTTAACAACAATACCTAATTTCAGGTAAGACAATATTGTAACATTGCACAAGGATTAAACATACAGTAAATAAATTGGGCACCTATAGGCTATACAAATGTTAATAATTTGTATAGATTGTGAAAAAAGAAATATGATATAAAAAAATACTTAAAATAAAGTATATGCTATAACTGACTTCTAAGTAGGTACTTATATAGTAATAGTATCTATATATACTAACCAAATTTCAATTCTTGATTTAATAAGTTTAAAAATTGATGCTGTGTTTCATTTATGAAATTATTCAAATTCACATTAGTCATATTTGTAATTGATTTGATCAATTGATGAGTCACTAAAACAAAAATATTATCATAAGTCATAACAGTTAGTAATAAACTTCCTATAACTATAAGAGTTATACATTTAAATCATTTAATATACTTAGGTAGGTAATATATTTTTATAGATTAAAATATATTTAAGACTGGCTGTAGTTAGTACCAAGTCGATTTATGTCTTATAATAAATTAATGTTTGATGTATTAAATATTTCACAAAAACGTGAAACATTGAAATTTTTTTTAATACAAATATTAATGATGGTTATTTTATTATTTATTAATTATTAATTATATAGTCCAAGATTACTAGGCATAATCATTGATATTAATGAAATATGAGTGCTGTGGTTGACATATTACTATAGTATATATGTATTATGTATAAATGTATAATATTGTATATTTGTATTATTTAATCATTTTTGTATATTTTTTGTCAATATAAAGATTTTGAATACCATTTTAAATGTATAATACCAAAGGTTAGTTATATTTTATTTAATTATTATTTTTATTTAGCTTCCAATATTTAAATTATTGTTAACAGTTAGATATTGAAGAGATAAATATAAGTGAACAGAAGGTTAGGTATAAATATACCTATGATTCTGAAGGTAATTTATGACAATTATATGTACCTAAATATAGAAATTATTTGAAAAAAAAAACAAAATTTATTAAAATACTGAAACGTTTGACGCATTTGAAATGTTTCATGAAATATTTCACAATTTTCAAACACTACTTATAATTATTTTTTATTATATTTATTCTTACAGTTATTCAATTAGAATGATGATCAAGTTAAATATTTTATTATTTATATATATTTTATGAAATAATGTTAGTTTTTAACACGTATCTAGGTATTTAAAAGTAACCGAACTAACTGGTGAAAAAAAAACATTTCTGGTTACTAACTGTGACAACTGACTAGGGTGACTAGGGTTAGTCACCTTAATTGTATAATAGGTGTTTAAAGGTTGTGGTTTATGTATAAATCATAAAATATGTATAAGTAATGATTATAATATGTATGATTTATATTTTATAAAATATTTGAGCAAGGAGTCCAAATAATTTACTCTGTGTAGGCATTGTTATAATATAAACATGTTCTAGGTAGTTATTATTATTACCTTTTTACAGTATAAATATAGGATTTTTATTTTGGCATAGGTAACATTATTTAAATTCGGTATTTGTATAAAATATAATATTAAGATAAAATGTGAACTTTTATACAGTTGATTGGCCTTAGACGCCTAGGCGTTAATAAAAAAATAAAAAAAAAACTTAATCATACACTGAATTTTTGATTATTATTCTGAATGGAGGAAAAAATAAACATCAATATCTAGTGAGACTATTTTATAATTAATTATACATAATTATAATATTTGTGGTTGTAAAATATTAAATATAGTAGCCAAAGTATTCTTAAACTTAACTGAAAAATATACCTATTATACTTTTATAAAATGCTTTACCTAAAATATCACGTGAACAGCTGATGTGGGTATAGTTGTATTGAAAACTATATAAGTCTTATAGTAACAATTAAGTCAAATCATTTACTTTCACGTCTTCATCATTTAGTTCTCGATCAGTCTCGTAATCTCGTCAATACTTTTAAGTAAAAATATAAAATAATTTTAGGCACTGAAAAACAATCCAACAACAAAGAATTAAAAATTAAAATTAGTATTTAACTATTTAAGGTGGATACTAAAGTACTAATGTCAAACATTTTAAGCATGAACGAGTTTAACACACGTTATTGTTTTTAAGTGCAATTAAAATAAATACCAATATTAATGTTTTTTTAATCACAATCTTTCTGTAGAATTCATGTGATGGTATGGGAAATATATTTAGATTTTAGTTTGAGTAACCCATTCTTAGGTACTTCTAAGGTCAACACTCAACAGCAATACCAAATTTAAATCAAGAAAATGTCACTGATTGAAGAGTAGTAGAGTAGGTACTTGTTTTCACAAGAATAACAAAAAAACCTTGTTTTTCCTATGGTATGGGATCTTCACACATCTGAACGTTAATGAAAAACTGAAAGAATTTCCTTATTCGATTATAAGATGTTTTAAATAAATGCTTTTAAAAAACAATACACTTTCAAGTGTAAAATCGTGTATGATGATTTACTGTAAATAACAAAATGGTGTATACAAACCGATAGAATATTTGAAGGGTATCTAATACATTTTATATTCTACAAATGTGATGCAATGATGCTCAAACGCGTCTGAGCTATATGAATTTAAATGTTGATACCAACAACTTAAATATATTTATAGGTAAACATAAAATACAATGTCTATATTAACTACATTTAAATATTTTATATTTAAAAATAAAAATATAAGCTGACAAACTTCTTCATATTTTAGATTCTGAGCGTAGCGAATAAATTTATTGTGCATTCGTGAGATCAAAATAGAAAATTCCCAAGCGTCTGGAAAAACAAAAAAAGGTAAAAAAATGGTAATTTTTACGCGAAACCAATATTATTGTTGTAACTAAAAAACTAATAACCGCAGACACTTGGAAAGTTTACCAAATATTTATATTAGCATTTTTCATGGCAATATTTTCAAAATATTTTTTTTCTTAAAAAAGCTTTAATTTTTTTGTAAAGTTCCTCATAAGTTTTTTTAATAGAAGTTTAATAATATTAAAGATACATAGACACTATTATTTTTTAAATACATTTAAGGTTCAAATTCATCGAAATATTATATTTTTTTTCAGTTAGAAATTCATAAAAGTTTTTTTTTCATAGCAAACATTAGACATTTTAATAGAAGATTTCACACAAATGATTCTACTTTAATCAATAAAAAAAAAATTTAGTGGAAAGTAATATTAATTTTTTACGAGCATTTGAATTTAAATTTGTTTATAATATTGGATTTTCACCGCTAAATTAACGAATTTCTATCTATTGATTTTTGATATTTTATTATATTTCCAAAACAAATAACCGTAGACACTCAACATTTTCACCAAATGTTAAAATTACCATTTTCCATACAAGGTAAAATTGTTAAACCATTTTTAAACTATTGTCGATAAATAATTTTTCCTTTGTAAAAAAGCTTGAAAGTTTAAAGCAACTCTTTTAAAATTTTGTAAATTATTTTTCAGTTAGAAATGTATAAAACTTTTGTTTTTCGTATGTAAAATTAAAAATTTTAATGGAAGATTCCACACATTTTTCCTAGCTTTAACAAGAAAAAAGTTTACCGGAAAGTTATGCTATTTATAGCCATAAGATATTTTCGATTTTTATTAATTTTTTTTTTTAAATTTTGAATTTGATTATTTATTCAAGTATGATATTATGCTCTATGTCCTCGTGCCGAATCGTTTTTGGTATGTAATGATTTATTATTGAATTAAAATATATTACATCCATTACAATGACTCGACAACTACTGTACAGTTGAGTGGTACCGACTGGATACGTGTCCATCTGTTTTAATGTGTATCTACATAACATATTGTGTTGTAAATGGAACGCTATGTGTATTAAAACAGTTGTATTTTGTGTTTTTTGTATTTTGCGCAATTTTCAGCGTTTAATAAAAAAAATATTGAATTTATTCTATTTTTATAATAAATTGATTAGAAAGTGTTACATCATATAAAGATATTCATCATAAAATATTTCAAATGTAATTAAACAATGTCTTGACGTTTAAATGCTCTTTTGTAAGTAAACAGCAAAAATTAATTAATCCACCATTATTATCAGACACTAATTAATCATGATACTGGAATCCTTGAAATATTTTGTTTTCTTAGTTGGATAGTTACTTTGAAATATTTATTTTTTAAACGTTATTATTGATAGCTAATGGGTGTACCGAAACAAAATGTAATAATAATAAAATTATAAATTATAATTAATCGAACACTATAGGGAATTCTAAAATATTGATTTTTTAGTGTTAAATTTTATACCTTAATGATCGTCTAACGATAAAATATCTAGGCATAGGAACGTTTGTTCATCACTATTGTTACGAATAACTTTTTCTATAGGTCGTTTGCACATAACTACTGTCATGAGAAATTTGAAATATTAAAATAAAATGTAATTAGGTATTTACGTTTGACTAGATATTTTACAACTAAATTACAAAATTAAACATTGTTCTGTAAAAAAATGTTAAACAAATATGTATTACCTATCTAACTACCGTAGATTGATTATATTCGTCAATTGGTCATTGGCAAAATAAAATACTAAATTTTTTAAATTTTAAATTTCAAAATATTTCTAAGCCTGATATATACTCGTATTATGTTATTGTTGTATTATACGCGTCAATGTAACTAAGAATAATACCAACTACTGTTAAATTGTTAAAACCCACGGTGCGTAAACGACCAACCAAATTTTTACCCGGATAATTAATGATATAAAATAAAAAATAAAATATAAAACTAAATATTTGTAGATTAACAAATGACACATCGGCCGGTTTATCTGTTAATGATTTCTTCGGTTGTGTTAGAATTAACTTACCGTTGTAATATTTTTTTTTAAGTACCTACTAATAATCAATGATATCCGTAGACCTTAGATATTCTTATCATATGATAATAATAGATAATAAATATACGAATAGATTTTTTAAATTGTATTAGCTTAGAAAATCATTCTAAGCTTAGTAATCCAACTCTTCCATCACCACCACCACAAAAAAAAAATAATAATAATACAATAGTACTTGATTATCTTTACCGTTTTTAAAATTTACCTAAAAATAATAAATACTTTTTATGATATTAGAATCTTCCCTAGTTCTATAAATAAACCAGGCATGGCCGTATGGAATAGCCGGTAAAAGGTATAGTCACACTATACTCTCAGTTTGCTCATAATTTTGTGACAGTTGTGATATTTCAATATTCGTGTATAACTATTACATTTGAAAGCAACGATTAAAAATCGCATCCATAGAATCAACTCAGAATGGAGATTATTCAAAACCGCACTTGCATATACATTTATCCAGTGTTTACCGCAGTTCTGTAGCTTTTCTTATGCCTAGGAAATTACCGAGAACATTGAAAAATAATGTTTTTAAGATAAGATTATGTAACTATAAAGTTGTTACATAAAACTTTTAAAGTTGCTAATTATCCAATGAGTATCCATTGAAAAAAAAAAAAACTCCATTGAGTGATCAGTGCATTCCTTGTGTCGATTAAAATCGAAAATATTTATACTTAGTCCATGTATTGTAATTTTTCGTTCGTCGTTTGAATATTTAAAACTAAGTTAACTATTCATTATGAAAATCTGTTTAACAAAGGGTTAAATACTCATTTGAAACGTATTGTATTTTATAATATAATAATTAAAAACCGTAGACAAGTGGGTACCACTCTGCTGTAGTTGAGGAGCTTGTCATTGTAATGTATGTATTATATTTGAATTCAATAATAAATAATTTCATACGAAACACAATTCTGAGCTGAGACGTTGTGCCATTCTAGCATACTTGTATAGACAGTCAAATTTAATGATTAAAAAAAAAAAAAAATCAAATTTCTTATGTTAGCTATGAAAAGAAAAACTTTTATGAATTTCTGACCGAAAAATAGTTTCCAAATTTTCGGGAGTTGATGAATTTTGTCAAAATTTGAAATTTACTTATCTTTAATATTTTTGAACCACTATTAAGTCATCTCATAAGGACCCTTGCGTTAAATTTTCAAGCTTCTTTAAATAGTGAATAAGTTATATTGAAAATCGTTTAAAAAAAATTTACAAAAGTTAAAAAATTTCTCAAGGCTATAAATAGCTCAAAAATAGTCAACATCAAATATTACCATATATGAAAAATGGATAGCTTAAGTATTTGGTGAACATTTCAAGTGTCTACGATTATTGTTAGATCTCATCTTGAGTTTGGATCAATAGTCTGGTCACATAGTTACGTCACTTTCATTAATATAATTGAAAATGTTCAACTTAAATTCTTAAAGCTATTGTGTTACAAATTAAATATTCCAGTTATTTCAAAGAACTCGTACAATTTGCGAATGAGTGAATTGAGCTTTGTACCTTGTGAAGTAAGAAGAAAGGTTGCTGATATTATGTTTATATGCGATTTGTTAAATGGTTACATTTTTTCCCCAGATTTGCTCTCTATGATTAAATTTAATACAGCAAATCACTGTTTAAGAAAATCAAATTTATTTCATGTTTCAATCTAGATTAATAACTATAGCTCCACTTCTTACTTTCCTAGAGCATGAAATCTAGCAAATCTTACTGTCGATCATGTAGATTTTTTCTTTATGTTACGAAATATTTTCAAAAGAAATGTATATTTAGTCTTAAACGATGTTGTAAATTAAGTAATATTCTATCATTATATTATTATTAATTTAGTGTTTGTCTCCTATTGTATTATTATTGTTTCTTTATTTAAACTTGTCTAATTATTATTATTTTGAATTGTTAGATTCGTTATTATTAATGTTTTAAATCGAGTTGTTATTGTTAACTGTAAATACTTAAATCTTTAAACCTGTTATTACACTTACACAAAAGGGTCTTTACCCATTTATTATACATAAATAAATAAATAAATTAGTTTTTTTTTATTCATGATAGGTACAGCATCAACAATTAAGGTTATTATAGCTTCTAACAACAATAATATAAGCTGCATACGAATGCGTACTGAATTTCCTAGATTGAGTTAGACATGTTAATATATTTAAGAAATAAAATAATTTTTTTGTAGATGTCTTTAATTTGGCTT
>JANEHU010000438.1:0-133310 GCA_027563435.1 Nasonovia ribisnigri
CCTGAAAAGTTGATTGTAATACATCATAAATTGATTTGTACCCTGCTTTATAAAAATCAATTTCAGATATATTTATATTTTCATTCATAGCTAAAAAGTCCTCATATGTTTCATATTTGTCCATGTTTAGTACGTAAAATGAATAAAAAAATTAAACTTTTAAACTCTACACTGTTACACCTTTAAATGAAACTATGTATACAATTTTGTTTTGTATCTCATGGATATGCATTTAATGATATACATATTATAATCTTTGGTATTTCCTAACATCAACCAATATCAGTATCGTGAGGGTTTATCCCAAACTTTTATCATTTTAAACTACTTTTAACTTGTATGTTACTATTTAACTATTGAATTTTTATCTGTACATTGACCACAATATGTTTTAATAAAACTAATTTATCTAATGTTATATTTCTTGTCGTCTTTAATTTAATTTTATATTGATTTCATATCCATTTATGCAAATTAAGTATACATATCATATTAATATGTATACTAATCTTGAAAAAACTGATATGCTGTATTGTTTCATAGAATCTGGGAAAAATTCCAGAGCTGCTGCAAGGTAAACAAATTTACATATGTATATTTATTCATTAAATAAACTTAAACATATATTTTTTATTTATTTTTATTAACTTGAATCGCCTAAGTGTTCAATCATACATATTATAATGTAAATGTTTACAACAAAATATGAATATTTACTATATTTGATTAAACTATACAATTTAAGAATAAAAAAATCAGGTAAGTTAAAAACAAAATCTAAAAATTACAACATACAAATAGATAGGCAACTCATTTTCTAAGTTAATATAAAAAAAACTTCATTATGATTTTCACACTTATATTTTACATACAAGTTATGTATACTTCTTATAAAATTAAATACAGTATAATGAGTAAAATAAGTATAATATGCATTTATAGGTTGTATCAGCAGCGTTATGCTGATCGCCAGTGTCCAAATCATTCAATGTTTTATAGAATTAATAAACTACTCAGCATGAAAGGTACATTTATGGCAAAAAAAAAAAGACGAAATACTGTGACAACTGATAATAATTCGTTGGAAGTATTATGCAAATTGATTGAAAGTCCGCATATATCATTAAGAGTTGTAGCAAGTAAACCTAAAAAATAAATACATTTTAATAAACAATAATAATATAATATAATATACATTTTTCAATAATTTTATATTTTTTTAGAAGATTTAAATTTATCATATTCTGCTGTTCAAAGAATTTCTAAAAAGTATAAATATCATGCTTACTTATCGACTCGTGTTCAGCATCTCCAGCCAACAGATTATGAACGTCGTATTACTTTTGTTGCTCATATGATGGTTCAGCTAGAAGATGATCCCACTATTTTGGAAAAAATTTTATGGACTGATGAGGCAAGGTTCCATAATAATGGAACCGTAAACCACCACAATACTCACTATTGGAGCGATACAAATCCCCACTGGGTCAATGAATGTAATAAACAAATTAGATGGGGTATAAATGTATGGTGTGGCATAATTAATGATAGATTGATAGGTCCGTATTTTTTTGAAAATAATTTAAACGGAAACAGTTATCTTAATTTTTTAAAAAACGAACTGCCATTGTTAATTGAAGAAATTTCATTAGATCAACGCCTTAATATGATTTGGCAACATGATGGTGCACCAGCTCATAATATGTTAGCTGTACGTGCTTTATTAGATGATATTTTTAGTGGTAAATGGATAGGAACTCAAGGCTCAAAAATTCTTTGGCCACCACGTTCTCCAGATATGAATGTTCTCGATTTTTATTTTTGGGGATTTTTAAAAGGCGAAGTTTATAAAGAGGAGTTAAATAATATCAATGATTTGAAAAATAGGATTGTTGAAGTATGTAGTAAAATACCTTCATCAGTATTAAAAAAAGCTACAACTAGTGAAGTGACTAAACGGTTATCTCTTTGTTTGGATATGGATGGTAATCATTTTGAACATTTATTAAAATATCAATAGTTATCTATAATTTATTATTGTGTTGTTATTTTAATTTATTTTAGTAGGTACCTATTTATGTTAATATAGGTACTTATACCTCATTGTTGTCCATTACATTCAACTAAAATAAAAAGAAAATTTATTATAATTCTATTATACATATATTTTCTAATGCCTACTTAATACTTGAGTTCAACAGTTTACTTACCGATACAATTGTAAACATCATTTGGAAGGAGGTAGTCTGCATAAAATTATCAACTGAGTTACACACATACTATCTGATTTTCTTTATACATTCACTTCACTCAAATGATATTGTGAAAGGTTACAACCTACATTATTACATGTATGAAATTCTTAGTCTCAATAATCAAAGGCCACACATTAAATTATTGTATGAGCCTATTTTTGAAAAATAACTGATGAACTATGAAGGGAAACAAATGAAATGATAACACTTGATTAGCTAACGGCTCATTTTCAATTATAGAAAGTAGTTATGCCTCAGCAAGTCGCTAAATAAATATTATTATTCAAGGAGTATAGATATTATCATCTTTACCTACTCCTTATTTAATTTAAAGTATATTTTTTTAACAGCTTTTTATCACCATTTACCGCATTACATCCATAGATAATACATGATATGTATTATCTATGATTACATCTGACATCTGATAATTGATATAGGTAGTAGGTACCCAAGGTTTATAGATAATATTATCTATAAACCTTGGTAGGTACCTACTCAAAATAAACATGAAATATAACTATCAACCACGACGGACTTAGATATCTTAGTCCGTGCTATCAACTAGGTAATAACTATTAAATAATCGACCTTTGGGTCGACCGGTTGAACGATATCGAATTTATTACGTATGTGTTTATGACTTCTGGTCTTTATAAAAGATAAATATTATTATTAGGTACTTATTACTTCTGGTATTTATTTTAACACATTTACACACAAACACCACCAAAACCATCCAACTTTGAGAGGCTATATCTCGTCAACCGATTAACGAAAAATGAAAATTTAAACGTGAAAATTCATTAAAAAAATAGCTTAATTAGTTTATGAAATTTAAAGTATAGGTTGTCATTTGAAAATCAAAAGTTGATAGTGGTTTACCTAATAAATATAGGGGTGAAAAATAAAAAAAATTATATAGTTCTAGAACAGCATGGATCTAAAATTTTGAAAAAAAAAAAATTTGAAAAAAGTAAATGGTTTTGAGAAATATTGAGTGTTTTACGTTAAATGAATCACCCTGTATAGGACTTACGAGAAGTCGAGAACTTTGAAGAATGTCGCCGCAGATGAAATGTTTTTAATATTGATTGCAACAGTTGGCGAGTGGAGTGTTTTGCATCTTCTACGGGTTTCTCGACTACGCGTTTGTTATTGATCAATGATCATGCACACGATCATAATAGTAATATAATTATGGGAAATAACCGCAATCCTGTAGCCAATTTTTTTTTGTGAGTGCAAACGCAGTTATGTGTAACGAACACGTTTATAATAAATTTATAACGCATAAATGTTAGTAGGTACTTACCGTGTAGGTATGCGTCTCAATAATAATGTAATTGTGGTGTGCCGGTAAACACTATTATAATATATATATATATAGGTTGGTACCTACCTATGTTATATCGTGTGCGAGTATATTACGAGTCTGAATGCGAATACACGTCATAACCGGTTCTTTATACAATTTTGTACAATGCTGCAGAGTGCAACAATATCAGCTGCAGATTTAGTCTAGACTCTTGAAGAAGGTCCTTGCTTTTTTTCTACCACTCCGACAAACGAACCGACACTTATACGATTCAAACAGGGTGTGAATGCAATAGTCCAGCGATTCCCAAAGTGTGCGTCGCGGCACCCTAGCCGGTGCGCCTCAGTGACTTCACAGTCACTATAACCGCGTTGCCGTAGAATTTTATCTGGTCTAAACACAATGACTAAAAGAAGGACGCCCTGTAAAACCGTTGTTTCAAAACAGGGCGCCGTGACCCTAAAAAGTTTGGGAACCGATGTCTTAGCCTTAAGTCCGTGGGACTTAAGAGGACGTCACACCCGCATGTGTTGTCTCCACCTTAAGTTGAAGGGGAACGTTAGAGCCCGCAGGCAAATACTTTTTAAGGAGTACCTAAGAAAATTAAATTTAGAAAAAAATTAATATGGCACCAGGTTGTTAATTTTTTTATAAATCTATATAAGAAAATCATTATAATTTAAATTGATAAAAATTTTTTTGAAGGGGAACATGGGAGCCCGCAGCTAGTAACCTTTCAAGAAGCAAGAAAAAAAGGTTTAGAAATTTATATGGAACTAGCTTATTAAAGTTAAAAATCTAATAAAAAATATTTACAAAAAAATTGAAGGGGATCGTTGGAGCCCGCAGGCAAATACTTTTTAAGGAGTGAGAAAAAATATTAATATGGTACCAGGTTGTTAATATTTAACAAATCTATATCAGAAAATCATAATTATTTAAATTGATAAAAAAAATTTTTGATGGAGAACGTTGGAGCCCGCAAGCAAATACTTTTTAAGGAGTAAGAAAACTAAATTAAGAAAAAATTAATATGGCACCAGGTTGTTAACTTTTTATATAAAAAAATCATTAATATTTAAATTGGTAAAAAAAATTTTTGAAGGGGAACGTTGGAGCCCACAGGCAAATACTTTTTAAGAAGCAAGAAAAAAAAGTTTAGAAATTTATATAGTATACTAGCTTGTTAAAGTTAAAAATCTATTTCAAAATATTTACAAAAAAATTGAAGGGGAATATTGGAGCCCGCAGGCAAATACTTTTTAAGAAGCAAGAAAAAAAAGTTTAGAAATGTATATAGTATACTAGCTTGTTAAAATAACAAATCTATTTCAAAATATTTATAAAACAATTGAAGGGGCGATGGTTAGAGCCCGCAAGCAAATACTTTTTAAGGAGTAAGTAAAAAAAATGAATATAGCACAAGATTGTTAATTTTTAACATATCTATATAAGAAAATCATTTATTTAAAATCATAAAAAAAATGTTTGAAGGGGATCGTTAGAGCCCACAGGCAAATATTTTTTAAGGAGTGAAAATAAAAATTAATATGGTACCGGGTTGTTAATGTTTAACAAATCTATATAAGAAAATCATAATTATTTAAATTGATAAAAAAAATGTTTGAAGGGGAACGTTGGAGCCCGCAGGCAAATACTTTTTAAGGAGTAGAAAACTAAATTAAGAAAAAATTAATATGGCACCAGGTTGTTAATTTTTAACAAACCTATATCAGAAAATCATAATTATTTAAAATGAAAAAAAAATGTTTGAAGGGGAACGTTGGAGCCCGCAGGCAAATACTTTTAAAGGAGTAAGAAAATTAAATTTAGAAAAAAATTAATATGGCACCAGGTTGTTAATTTTTAACAAATCTATTAAAAAATATTTACAAGAAAATTGAAGGGGATCGTTAGAGCCCGCAGGCAAATATTTTTTAAGGAGTGAGAAAAAAAATTAATATGGTACCGGGTTGTTAATGTTTAACAAATCTATATAAGAAAATCATAATTATTTAAATTGATAAAAAAAATGTTTGAAGGGGAACGTTGGAGCCCGCAGGCAAATACTTTTTAAGGAGTAGAAAACTAAATTAAGAAAAAATTAATATGGCACCAGGTTGTTAATTTTTAACAAACGTATATCAGAAAATCATAATTATTTAAAATGAAAAAAAATGTTTGAAGGGGAACGTTGGAGCCCGCAGGCAAATACTTTTAAAGGAGTAAGAAAATTAAATTTAGAAAAAAATTAATATGGCACCAGGTTGTTAATTTTTAACAAATCTATTAAAAAATATTTACAAGAAAATTGAAGGGGATCGTTAGAGCCCGCAGGCAAATATTTTTTAAGGAGTGAGAAAAAAAATTAATATGGTACCGGGTTGTTAATGTTTAACAAATCTATATAAGAAAATCATAATTATTTAAATTGATAAAAAAAATGTTTGAAGGGGAACGTTGGAGCCCGCAGGCAAATACTTTTTAAGAAGTAAGAAAAAAGGCTTAGAAATATATATGGAACTAGTTTGTTAAAATTAAAAATCTATTTCAAAATATTTACAAAAAAATTGAAGGAGATCGTTGGAGCCCGCAGGCAAATACTTTTTAAGGAGTAGAAAACTAAATTAAGAAAAAATTAATATGGGACCAGGTTGTTAATTTTTAACAATCCTATATCAGAAAATCATAATTATTTTAAATGATAAAAAAATGTTTGAAGGGGAACGTTGGCGCCCGCAGACAAATACTTTTTAAGAAGCAAGAAAAAAGGTTTAGAAATTTATATGGAACTAGCTTGTTGAAGTTAAAAATCTATTAAAAAATATTTACAAAAAAATTGAAGGGGAACGTTGGAGCCCGCAGGCAAATACTTTATTAAGGAGTAAGAAAATTAAATTTAGAAAAAAATTAATATGGCACCAGGTTGTTAATTTTTAACAAATCTATTAAAAAATATTTACAAGAAAATTGAAGGGGATCGTTAGAGCCCGCAGGCAAATATTTTTTAAGGAGTGAGAAAAAAAATTAATATGGTACCAGGTTGTTAATTTTTAACGAATCTATATCAGAAAATCATAATTATTTAAATTGATAAAAAAAGTTTTTGATGGAGAACGTTGGAGCCCGCAAGCAAATACTTTTTAAGGAGTAAGAAAACTAAATTAAGAAAAAATTAATATGGCACCAGGTTGTTAATTTTTAACAAATCTATATAAAAAAAAAAACATTAATATTTAATTTGATAAAAAAAGTTTTTGAAGGGGAACGTTGGAGCCCGCAGGCAAATACTTTTTAAGAAGCAAGAAAAAAAGTTTAGAAATTAATATTGTACAAGCATGTTAAAGTTAAAAACCTATTTTAAAATATTTACAAAAAAATTGAAGGGGAACGTTGGAGCCCGCAGGCAAATACTTTTAAAGGAGTAAGGAAATTACATTTAGAAAAAAAAAATTAATATGGCAAAAAAATCCCATATACCGTCGAGCCTAATTATTTTTTATACTATAATACTTTGTTATGATATATTAAAATTAATTTTATATGGTTGGCGGTATTTAAAGTTTTTAATAATACTGGTACAACACTAGCCAGCCGGCATTAAAGCCGTGGTTAAAAATTATGATAAATAGTTAGGTTCTAATAATTACCCTAGCATTACCTAACCTGATGTAGCCTAACGAATAATATTTAAATATTTTCTTTCATTGTTATGTTTACAATATCGAATACCTTGATAGTTAGTATGAAAAGATCATTGCAAAGCTCACGACCAGTGATGATAGCCGTCTATCATCACCATAGCTTTAACTAACCATAGGTTTACCTAATTAACCTCCTTATGACTTTTTAGGACACTTTGAATAAAAAGATCCTGAGTTGGTTGCCGATCCTAAGTGTTTTTTCTATCAAGTTGGGCCGTTAGTTGCTGACATCTTAATACTTAGATCATATACTAACTCTTTTAAGCACATATAAGCGACGAGTCTCTGACATGTTTATTGGTATTTCTCTAGGCACACGTATCGTAGTCAGGGACTAAATAGTGTCACTAATATTAATGTAGTAATATGTGCTTCAAATTATCGTGATATGTGCCCATTCATGGTATATGATCTAAGGTTAATTACATTAACTGTGATAACAACTTGAAAGTATGATTGGATATAAATTGCAAAAGTAATAAATATTAATGATTTATCAGCATGTATCGTCTCTGTCTTAAAAGCTGGTATTAAATTCAGTAGATCTTATTAAGCATTGTTAGTTTTAATATTAGAGTGATTATTATTGTTTAAAACTAACAAAGCTCAATGATAACTGCTTTCACACGTGTAAGACACACTTGGAGACAACACTTTCTGATGAAACGTATTATTCGAAGCAATTTTTTTTAATGGTTTTATTTTAGCTTCATAAGTTTTGTAAAAATAGGAAAATGTTGAGATTAGGAGCATTTTTATAACGTATTCAAATAATTTGGATTAGTAATGGATTTTTGTGTCTATCACAAGATCGAGTTCATAGTTTGTAGTTTTTTCAAACTTGGGTATGAGATAAAAGGTTTGTGATCGTCACCTCGCTACTGTAGGAAGGCACAAGCTATAACCAAATGTCTGTCATTAGCCTGTCGACGATATTATTAAATAAAATCTTGAAGGTGATGAAAGGGAAGTACAATGTAATAGACAAATATCTTAATCTGTTTTTTTATATCCGATCCAATAATGTAAGTTATATTATGTTATTGCGTATTCAATATATAAGCAAGAACCAACAGTACATAATACTATAATAATAATTTATTATGTATGTTTGAACTCATAAAAACCATTCCAGAAATAATCTTCAGTTCTGCAGGCTCTACATTTTCAGCGGCACTATTAATCAGCCCCAACTTTAATATTAGGTGAGATTTATAACTGGGAGGCCAATATTTTTTTGGTGGAAACGAGTATCTCCCCCATAACAATTAAACATTTAAAGTAGGTGCATATTAAAGACAAACTGCCAAAATTCAACTGATAAAATTATGACAGTTTTTTTGATTTTTGAAAAGTATAATTTAATTATATTATTTGACTTGGATTTTATTATAATTATTATTCATATAATAATTTTATTTTGGACTTCTTGAAGCATAATCTGTAAGGGAGTCATCCGCAGTGTCCACAACAGACTCTCGTTTGTAATAATATTTCTGATTTCATTAATTTTCAGTATTTTGTACAGTTAGTTTTTGAAAATAGAAGCCGATATCATTTGCACAAGATTGAGACTAACACAACCATACTTGTATAAGACGACCCGGCACGTCTCCGTTACGATATTGACTATAGGAAATGATATAACTCTTAGTTCAAGAGTTTATAACTAATAAGGTTTCGGCAACTGAGGTCATTAGCCTAGGGTACTGTAGATTTTAACACGTGTGTGTACGCTTGGCAAGGCTTTGTTGCTAAAATTCCCGGGTGGTCACCCATCCGGAAGCTGGCAACACCGGCCTATACGTATACTCAGAGCGTGTTCTCGTTTCAAACGTGGCCCCGCACCACTAAATTTTTTTTTATAAACCACAGTCCCTCGACGTCTTGACCTAGTTAGGCTGAGTGTAAACTCAGAGCGTTTCCTATAGTTTTGAGCGTGGCCCCGCACCACTATATTTTTTTTTTTGACTCTTTTCGATAAATGTTAGAAACTCAATCAAGTCTTCCGATGTAAGTACTAAAAGTTAATATTTTGCAGACGACATAATTTGAAAGAGGGTCTGTGTGAACTCTGTAGGAACAAAATATTGTCATTATTAATATTGTCCATCAACTTTAATAAGTCAATTACCGAAGTCAAAAATCTATAATACTCCATACTCATCAGACTGAAAATAGTATAGGTATTAGGTTGGCAAAAATGTAGATGAATGAAAAGTGACTTGTTTCATGAGAAAGTTCATCGCCTCCCCAGATAGTACTTCTCACCAATATTAATGATTTGGATTAATGGACCTAATAATACAAATAGTTGCTTCACTAGTAACAACATTTTTATAGTACTTATAATCATAGTGATTTTCTCTAATCTCGAACAAATTACTAGTTATTTGATTTAATTTTATAAATGTATAATATGTATAGAATGTTATCATTCATTAAACTTAAACAATATCTGTTGTGTTTATTTCATTATTATCTAAAATCCTTCCATTTGTATTATGTATGTAAATATTTTTAACCCAAATTTGTAATTATTTATATTTTCCGTTAAAATCCATTATTATTTTACTGGTAGAGTAATATTATTTCTAAGAACATACTTGATGAACAAAATGCATAGACAAATTATTAAGCTATCAATACCAAGTACCGTAGAAATGCTGTAAGTACTTGGAGCAGAAATCGATTTTTTTAGAATATTAGTGTCAATTGTCAGCGAAATAGTATTTATGAATTGTTTAATGTTGACAAATTGTTATTTAATAAAAGAACATGACAATATAAGACCTATTGTTTATTTATAGTTTCTATTTATAAGATAAGTCTATTATATTTAAGTGTAAAAGTTGCATTAATAGGTGAATGTAGGGTTACTCAATCAAGAAATGTATTGTTAAAGTTACTTTATATGGAGTGATTAATTTAATACAAGACAATCATTATTTCATAATTTTTATAATTTGAAACAAAAAATTTTTTGGAGTATTTGGATCTAGGTACCTTTTTTTGTAGTTTTTGTAATAGTTTATATGAACGAAGTAGGTGAAAAACATTTTTGCAGGGTGAACTACATTTGGCTTTTCAAAACTAGAATGTAGTAGTTAAATTAAACTCCAAATATGTACCTTATAATATGTGAAATAATGGTAACTAGCCTTTTATGATAATTTTTTATGAAGATATTATAAGTAGGTAAAGGTCAAATTTGGCACTTAAACGGTACTTGATACATTTTCCTAATATCTTAACAGAAATTATGAAGCTAAAAATATAGAAATACCTATATGTACAGTGAGACATGGAACACACTAAGATACGGTCCATAGTTCATGGTTTTATATAATTTATAATAATAATAGTTTAAGTAATAAGTTTTTTCATAAATTATTATTTTAAAATTCCACTTCAATGATTTGTTTGAATTATTTAGTATTTGTACGTATTTTTTTGTGACAATAAAAATAACACCGTTACCAATATGCGTCTCACTGTACCCCGATTTACCATATACTGATAAATCATTTCTTTTTCCAGGGCTGTGAATTAAATGCATTTGGATGTTTTCTTTTTGCCACACTGTAGCTTCCCAATGTTATTATTATACATTATAACTTTTTAGAGGCCTTTGTAATGGCTAAGGAGCCTTCCTAGTTAAATAATATTTTTTTTGTAAGCCATTATTATAATTTATTATTTTCTACAGTTTTTTTTAATAAAGAGAATTCTATAGAGCATATTTTTGAACTTATACTGCACATTTTAATACGTTTTTAATAAATGCGTGCATATATTTAATGCATTTAATTCACAGCCCTGCTTATTACGTTTATTTCCAATCATACCTATCACAGTTAATGTTAAATGTCAACAATTAACAGCTTCTTCAACTTGATAACACTTAGAGGGATGTCAAATTTTTAGCGCACCATTTATTTCTCTCTTTAACCCACGCACAATGATAAGCTCAACTAGCCATTGCACACCCTGCAACCAGTACGCTAGAACCGTCTCTGGATTAGTGTTGTTACTTTTAATATTAGATTCAATTTACCTGGTCAGCAAAGTCCTAGTCCCACCGCCACGTGGTGCCGACTGGAAAAGGAATTCCGGTTCCGGCCAACGGAGGAGGCGCAAAAGGCAAACTGTATATAAAACCGAACACCGGCGGTGACTAGAGAGGACCAACTTCGCCCTGCAGGTTAGGTTAGGCAACCACCGACAATAGATAACAGAAGGCTCAATTCGAAGACGACCGGAACGCGGGGACTTGGTCAGTGACCAATCCCACGCCTTGGTACACTCATCTTTAAATACCGCACAGTGGTAATACCCCGGGGGCATTAATAAGACATCAACAGTGCGGCATGGTCACTGACCGGGTGATCATCGCGATTGAGCAGGAAAGGGTTAAAAAAAGATTAAATTTACTTATTATCAAACTTGAATTTAACCCTCTGCAGATGCTGAATTGTTTTTAACCAAAATAATGAACTTTTCTTGGATAACATTTTATTTTTCAATATTTTTTTATTATTTTGTATTGCATATTGTAATAGTTCAAGTATAAATAATTTATAAATTTTTTGTGTAGACATTTGTTTTTAAATTTTTTTTTGGTTTTTTCAAATCGCATATAATATGCCGAAGGTACCTAGATATTTAAATTTACGAAATTATTTACACACTCATAACTAACATAATATCATAAAATACCACTGTAGCGACACAGGTAATATTCTTTATTATATTTATTTAGTCTAATATTAAAAGTAACAACATAGGGTTGGTTCTATTAATCGTACGTATGGTATGCTACGCGCGTGGGTCAAATATGAAAAATAAATAGTGCGCTGACATCCCAACCGGCAACCGATCTTTTTATTCTATCCCAAAAGTCGAGGTTGTAAACCTATATCAACCGATACCGGTATAGTTTCAGCCCAATAGTCGAGTGGCCTTTGCAATTCAAGATCCTTTCCTACGTATTCGGCATTGTAACCTAACTATTCTATCTTTACACTTCTTCTTCCCCCTTCTCTCACAAGCTATATACAGGTTCAGCCACCCTCTCCTCACACCTCCATACTGCCTCAATCAATTTCTTCTTCATTCTTCTCACCCTTTTCTGTCCCCCTAAATTTACCTTCTCTCACTTCCTCTTATCACACAGTGACTGAACCACCTCATATTACTCTCTCTTGTTCTCACTACAATATATACCACTCCTATATTCGTCTTACCCCTTCTCTCACACTTCCTATTCACTCAGTCTCTAGTTACCTACAAGTCATCGTACTTGATTCGGTGAAAATATTTAAATATCATTGAGCGAATTACCTACTAAAAAGAATTACATAAAGATACCTATATCATACCTGACCAATTTTATAATTTTTATCACGACTTTATTGATGGCCGCAATAGTGTTATACCAGTTGTTACAGTATAAATAATTTAAAAGTTGCGGGCAATACATCCCCTTATAAATTAACAATAATAAAAGAAACCTAATAAAAAATAAGAAAGTACATACCCCGCGTGACCGACTTAAAATCTGGTATAAAACTTAGTCTTTGAAACACTGCAATACTCACACAGTCTGCTTATGATATACTATTCCACTTGGCAACATTTTCGCTGACGAATATCATTTCTGAAATAATACGCACCTGCAGTAAAATGTTCAACAATATTCTTATGACCTATGCGTTATAGATATTATACCTATATACTTTTTTTATTCAAAAAAAAAACATCGTAATATCTATTACCTTTAATCAGAGCTTGTGTTAGTAGTATAGTGTTAGATGTTACAAACTTAAAATTACATATTACATTACGGTACATAGCTATAGTAGCATATTAATGATTATTAAAATTATTAACATTAACTTTTTGACATTAGCGCACTGTAGCTAAAGACATTGCTTTTCATTATTATTATATAATTTTTTTTTTTATGAAATTTAAATGTAGGTGTATTTGATTTTTATTTTATTTGTATTTTTACTATATTTATGGCGTACGTCAACTAAATGCATTGATTATTATATAATTTTTCTTTTTAAATTAAATTTAGTATTATTTTCTCGTTAAAAGGTAAGATCAATTTATGAGAATTCTTGTATTAAATTGTTAGGATTTTTTTTTCAAAAATAATAATTTTATAGTAAGTTCTAATAGATATACACATACTGCGATCAAAAACTATTTACAATGATTGTTAATAGTTAAAAGCTATTAAAATATCCTTTAATTGTATTTATTCGTAAATAATAACTAAGATTTTAATATTAACAGTAACCTTGTTCCTTTCACAAAATGTGTTTTAATTTTCTTAATTTAATTTATATTTATACTTTTGTCATTTATCCCCAAGTGACCTCTGAATAATCATTCAACGATGAATTTAATAGCTAATACAATTATTGGATTATAAATTAGAATAGACTACAGTTTTCAGCTTCTATTACAACACTAATTTATATAACTTACGTTAGTGACCTTAGACATAGTGTAGGTACCTAATAATACTGATACCAGTGATACCTTAATTAAACGGGATTAAACGTATTATGCTTTTACGGTTCTACGTCACCCAGTCAATAGATTGTCCGTAGAAATAAATATTTAATTTAAGTCTAAAAAGTAAATTTAAGTGCCAAAATAATATGAAAACAAACTTACGCGGAAACATCGGCTATTCCGGTGAAACCTAGCATTGCAGACGTGCAGTATATTCACTGCTCCTGAAGAAACGGCTATCATCATCTGTATTCATCTCGCTCTGAACTAGAACTTTAAAGTATAGAAATATTTAATGAAAATAACTGGAACGTAACAAAATGTGAGGGTTTCTGTTATAAATAAGGTACCTATATTATAATATAATGTTTAGCGTACTGTCCGTTTATTGTTGGTTTATTATTTTTTTTTTTGTTCACTGAAATTATTAGAATCGTTAATCGTCTCCGACGAATGTCGACAATTGGCGATTGCCATAGATGATTTAATATGATTAATCCATAGAATTTATATTCAGTGCCTACGTATACAGTATACGGACTATACTCTATTGATAAATCATATTAAATTCTTTTAAATTTACAGAAATCATTGTGATTTGTGATTGGTAATACTTATCGTACTTTATGTATAGGTAGGCAATTAAAGATCAAATTTTCATAAAATTCATCATAATTTCGACATTTGCATAATATTTTGTAGTCAGATACCTATACATACAAAATTTTATTTATTTACCTAAGATATGAAAATGTAATACAAGTTTCCTCATAAGTAGTTATAATAACATTTGAGAAATTATAAATATCCGTAGGCACGATTTTTTTATATAAGTATTTAAAGTTCCATTTAACGATTTATCTAATAAAAACTTTACGAATTACTAAGTAGTTAAAAATGTATAAAATGTTCAACTTTTTGCCGTAAATAAAGATTCTTATAAATAGTTCATGTTGTAACTAAAAAATGTAAAAAACTTATTATAAAAGTTCAAATTTTTAACCAAATTATTATATATACACGATGACATTTTAAAATTTAATTTTTTTGGAAAATTAATTTTACTTACTGTTAAAGGTATTGTAAAAATGCCTAGTCTTAAAATAAATTAGGTAGGTACTTTAATCACAATATTATTTATTAAAGTCTTCGCTCAGAATCGTTTTTCGTTTGCTTGTTTGTATTTTAATAGTTTATACATAGATTTATTCCTATTACTAATTATAGTACCTAGGTGTGTTTATTTTATTCAATCGAATTATAGATATATATTAATAAATAATTTTTGATACATAATATTTAAGAAAATAAAATTTCCATCTTTAAATTAAAATTGTATCTTACGAGTCACAAAAATATTCTAACAAATCGGAGTACTAAAATGACAGTATGACACGGTAACAAATATGTAACAATTTATAGTTATTAGTTGTTAATGGAAAATGAATTAAATTAAATAGACTTAAAACCAAATTATTGTACATTTAATTAATTAATTTATAATACAAGTTATTAAATAATAAATTTAAACTAAATGCATATATATTTTTTACTAATATTGAAAGAATATTTTGCCACACATATTTTTAAGATATAAAAATCATATAGGTATCTGATATTTTAAAAGAATATTAAGAGAATAATATATTGCCTATTTTAAACGACAAAAAATCTTTTATTTTAAGAATTTTAAGAGAATATAAATTCGGCCTGTACTTATGACGTATAAGTTAGAACATGTATTTCTATAAATTAAATCAAAATGTATATGTCTATTTCAAGTACCTATAGCATATAGGTATGTACATATATTAATTATTATAATATTTCTACGACCCGGAACAGGAAAAACGATTACGGCGTTTGTATTATTCGATCTCGCGTATTTTATACGTTTCGAACTAGGAACTAAAATATTCGTCTACAACACTTGAATAGCACATTTTTAGTGACATTAAATATTTAATTTAACTTTAAAAAGTAAATTTGGGAACCAAAAAAATATAAAACAAACTTACATTTAAACACCGAGTCTTTCGTTGGAATCCTTGACGTGTGCACTGCGACGTCGCTCTGTAAACGTTCCTGATACATATCTGAAAATATTGTGATTTGTGAAAAATAAAACCATACGAAACGCAGTTTATTTTTTGTTCGTGTCAGTTTTGATTGTTAAAATTTTAGAATTTTGCATCGACTTTGACAAATGCCATAGAATATAAATGATAGATATTATATTATACGTCAACATGATGAACCCACGGATCTATTAAAATGCAACTTTTTACATCAAAGAGTTCCGTGTTTAGGAACAATTTGATGGTGTATTAGATGTATCACCATGGTGATGGTTATTAGAAGCATATAGGCATATTTATTTTTATGAATCTTTAAGTAAAACTGTGATTATAAATAAATGTAATTTCTGGTTTTTAGAGTTAATTTACAGGTTTATAATAAACAATATTCATCTAATTGACAGTAGGTACATATACCGACTATAATACCAACTAGATTTATAAAATTCCAAGTTTATTAATTTCACCGAATATACTGTCTAATTTAAAATTGATAATAGTTAGCTATTTAATATTATGTTAATTTTATTTGTATTGGGTATATTTTATATTTTATAATGATGCGTGATTAGAATGATGTAATTTTAGAATGATGTGTGTTTCTAATTTTTATAACCTATTTTTTTTGTGTCTGTTATTTTGATACTTAACTTCAGTATCTTTTCTTTAAGTCTAAATTAAAAATTCCCCGTAGATTACAAACCCGTTAAATACAAGATTTCTTATAAGTTTTTCTATTTTTATAAAAAAAAATGTATGTATACTTAATTTAAAATTATTATTTGTGGGTTCTTAAAACGTATAAGTATATTTTGATATACAAATATGATAATATTAAATATTATGCAAAGAACAAACTGATTTTCAGTTTTGTAAAACTTGTAAAACACCTGTTTGTGAAAACTGAATGGATTTTCGTATACAATAATATTACTTACCTCTAGGTACCTACAACATCATTGAGTTTAAATTTAACACCATATATTTAGTGACCCCCTTGTAACCTTCTGTAAAGCAGAGCGTCACCCACTAACCCGTTTATTTTGATTTTAATCTATTCAAGAATATTTTAAATTTCCTCAGTTTATTTCCGATGGATATTAATAAAAATATGTTTTCTTCAAAAAACCTTGTAAATGTAATACAAAATTCATACAAAGTATCTGTATCCGTACTTGAATACTGTTTAAAAGTATCCTTTACAAGACTGGTCATTGAATGTTATTACTTATGTGACAATAATTAAACTAAATAAGAATTATTCTGATTTTTACTCTACTATTAAAGTATATTAAAGAGAGTTTCTTTCTTTTCTAACTATTAAAATTATTAATAATAAACTTATTTATTTCAATGAAAGAACTTTTTTATAAAAACATTTTTTAAATACAAATTTGCTATTAAAAATGTATGACAGTTATTTTCAATACTTACTTTTCACACTTATAATTATTAGAATTATAAATTGTTAAATTACTTAAATTAATATTATGTTGACTGCTGTATATATAATTAAAAATTATAAAATATTGAATAATTAACTACATTTACGAATTAATGTAATATGTAGACATGTAGATTCATTCCGTATTACAATACATTATAAATTGAGGCGCATAGCACCAATTAACAGCTTTAACCACAAAAAATAATTTACCGTTTTATTTTTTTTCTATTTTTTTTAAGTTATCCAAAATTGAATAGAAAAATACTATTGTCCACTAGTCGTTTAATCATTACATTTGTGTTTTAGCTAAGCAATGTGGATGGAGTGAATATGACAAACTAAGAACTAATATGACCAACGATAACCTTGAATATATCATACTTATTAAATGCAACAACTAATTATTTAATAAGTAAACTCATTAATATAATATATTTTATAATATTATACTATATGTTAAATCAATTACACATCTACAAAATAAAACCAAGAGTATTAGGAATACTTAACAGTAAAATGTCCATGCACCTCAATTACAATATATCTTTATGGTGCATTATAAAATATTTTATTCTGATAAAGGTACACAATTTAGGGCAGTAAAAAATGTAATTAAAATAAACAATTTATAAAAGAAAAAAAGAAAAAGAAAATATTTCAAATCAAATCTTTATTTTAAACTTGAACAAATGGGTATACATTTTGGTAAATATTATAATATATAATAGTATAAAATATTAACATTATTTTTTATATATTATACATGTATAATAATGTATCGTACGTTGATTGATAATCTTATGAAAGTTATTGTGCAGGTATCAGAAATTTTAATAAAAACACACCTTCAAATGCTTCAATAAATACCTAGTTTCACACTTTTACTCAGAATCTTAATAATTATAGTAATATAATAAGTAATATAATAATATTATTTATCACTTTGGTAATTAATTTTGTTTTTATTTTTTGTCAACGTCGTCGCCATGCCTCGACGATAACGTTAATATTTATTTTATTTATATTTAATTTTTATTATTAGTCCGTCTCTATAGTCCATAATCTATATGACTATATGTACAGGCAAACTGTCGACAGGCAAAAGCCGATCGCGCAGCTACGTGGTCTAATAATGTAATGACGATTAATTATTTTACGCTTTGATGATTTTATTTTTTGTTTTTCATTCCTTCGAACGTCACATCATAAACAAATTATATGAAAAAAATATATTTTCTAAGCTTTTAACACCAAACATTAAGTAAAGATCCACAAAAAAATCAAGCCCACTAACATTTTACGCCCGGGGTGCAATCCCCGGCTTCCCCCCACCCCCTAGTTCTGCCACTGTTCCACGTAATATGCGTCACAATGCACACGCATCATGGATTCCGCTGGGCGCTGAATGTCGATGTTTAAAGTAAGTTTGTTTTTATATTCTTTTGGGGCTTACATTAACTTTTTAGTTTTACGCAGAGTGAAATATATAATTGATGCAGTTTTCCGAATTCTAAGTTTTGTAGCAGATTTTGATTCAGACACGGAGTATGTATTTTTTTTTTTCAGTAGATTTCTTATTAATATTGTTAGTTGATCAAGGGATGTATTGCCCTCAACTGTTTAATTATTTGTATTGCAACTACTGGTATAATACTATTCCGGCCATCAATAAATTCATGATAAAAATTTAACAAATATATACATTATACAGGTACCTACTGAGAACTGACTGTTACGCAACCTACGCTGCCCAGTGGCGTGTATCTTGGGAGGGGGGGATAGGGAGGTCATACCTACATTAACCTGCATCTTATACACATACTCCCTAATATTTACCTATAGTAAAGGTAACTAGGTAAGTACCATTAATTGTACGTAAATGACCCACGTATTAATTGAAGCAAGTCAGCAAATCACAATAGTTGCAGATCATCGATCGATAGCTAACCTGTAATGCTGAAGAGAATTCATTCTACGATTTGCAAGTTGTATAATATACCTGCAGTAAATTCTTAATTAATTTTTCACATTGTTGATTATGATATCACATGTAATATTATTGCGACGACGTATAATCGTCATTATGATCGGACCTTTACACTCCTAAACGGCTAAACGGATCAGTAGAAAACAGCTACACGCCGAATAATATTGTTTGCCGTATAGTTTTGAATTAAACATTATTTATCCGTTGCATTTATACCTATACATAATATGCAGTATTGGTAATGAGACGGTGGAAATATTGATGTGCTGTACGAAATAGTAATTATATAGTCAGTAGGTAGTTGCGTGTTAATACTTATTAGCATACATCAAGTTATATATTGTATATATGATGTACAGACTGCTATCATAATTATTGTTTACAGCAAAACGCACTGTTCGATATAAACCGAAGATTTTTGATAATTGCGATGGAAGGTGGTGATATTTTCATACAAGATTTTATAAATGATCTCCAAGAATCTCCAGAGAGCCAAATTCAAAAATGTTTTCGTGGTTCTTGTATCCTCATTACTGGCGGAACGGGTTTTGTTGGGAAAGTCTTAATTGAAAAACTTTTAAGGTACGTACCCGATAAGACATATTAAAAATATATTATTTTTAATACATTTGGTATTGAATTTATTCTTCAGATCATGTCGTGACTTGAATACAATTTATTTGGTCGTGAGACCACTGAATGGTCGGAATCCGAATGAAAGGGTCAAAGAAATGTTTATTAGCCCGGTAATTAATTGATAATAATTTTCTACTAGGTGGATATATGAGAATGTGATTTGCATAAAAACTAATTTCAATAAATTATTTTAAGATAAGCATAGGTATATATTTTTAGAATGCTTAATTTGTTTCATTAATATAAATTATACTACCTACTTTAACAGATTAATATATTTTCCGAATGGGTATCTTAAACTTCGAATTAAACTCGTAGCATTATATATACAATGACAAAATAATTATACTTTGATACTATTGCTACCTACATACTGATAATTAACGTTATTTAATAACAATAAGATATATGCACTCTTAAAAATCTATTATTTATTATATTTCAAATTATTATACAGTACTTGAGAGTTAAATACATTTTTTTAAACGTTATATTTCCGTGTATTACATTGTAATTTAATTTTATTAAATTTTATATAGGTAACTATTATAAACATACAATTGGTTTACCAATAGTAAATATATTCAAAAAATAAAGCAGGATACGGCCTACATAAAAATTAAAAACTATTAAATATCAAAATATATATCTATAACAGGTATATTTAGCAGTTGACATTGTCGCAGGTTAGGTTAAAAAAATGGAAAGCAATAATTTTAGTGCATTAAAAAAATTACCTCACCGAGTTCAATATTTTTTCCATTCCCAATCTATATAAAAATGTGTTTAAACGTTTTCGGCTACTTCGCTGCCCCATAAAAAAGATTTTTTAGAAATGACATTCATAGACAAAACCAACAATCCTTCCTTGTTTTACGTTTAAAATTTTATAGTAGAAACTGATTCACAGTCTAGTAAATTAATTTATTAACATCTCGAATGAAATTTTATTTTTCGGTCTAAATGTAAAAATGAATAATTATTATTTTAACTATTACTTATTAATATTTATTTAAATTAATAGATGCACAAGAATCAAAATTATTTATGCATTCATTATTAATGGGAAGATATTGTAATATCATTAATGCTAGTATACGACCTTTTTTTTATTTATTAATGTAGGTCAAACAAAAATGTCAATGGTTAGATGACGAAGACTTGTTATTGTATAAATACAAAAATAAATAATTACAGTTGGGTTTACAATTAGTACTATAATAATAATATACTAATCTGTTACTTATGATCAATAATGTTATTATAATGTTATAAGGAAAGTAAAAACATACAATTTTTTAAAGAGCAAAACTTCCGTTAATGCAATTAAAACTGACGATCGCTGTGTAGGTAGGTAGCTACTGCATATGATTACATATTATAATAACTTTAAAAATCAACATCGAACAGAAAACCGTCACACTATCGTACCGTAGTCAACAAAATGTATGGCACAGTTTTTTATTTTAAAATATTAATGTTGTACATTCCCATAAGTCATAACTCAATTGAAAGTTAAAATATCGTAAATAACCAACGAGGGAACACAGATATTGTTGTAACCTACTTAAAAGTTTGATAATATGTCAATTCACATTTCACTCTAATATCAAAACTGACTGAGTGACAGCACCCTATTGATACTAGCGAACAAACATTTGCGTAAGACGAAGACAACACATGCGGAGTCAACTTCCTCTTAAGTTTGAATTTTTTTTTATTGATCAACCATTTCCCGTAATGGAATAATAAATATAATAGGAACAAAATTAAATACAATAATACTCTGAGTTTTAATAATTTAGTTTCGCAATATATCATTGTGTGTTTCTGGTTGACATCCCGGGATCTAAATACATGAAAGGTGATGTGCATTTCAACATACATATATAGGTATAGTAAGTTTATGGGTATTTCCAAATTATGGTGCAAGTTCATACCAGTCTAGTGAATTGCCAAATTTTTATAAAATACTCAAAAATACATAATATAGGTTTGAGGAGAGTACTAGAGAGTAGAGGACAACATTTTACGGTTGTCGCTTTAAACATTTTACGATCTGCTCGTCGAAACATTAAATAGTTATTAGAACTGCTACTCAAAAATAGAACTTTATACATTTAAATTCTCAAAAAAATATGAATACGAAATGAAAATGCATGCTGTCATTTAAAATAGTAAAAACTGATCATGATAGTTGTTATAAAAAGTAAAATAGGTACGTATATCGTAATTTTTAAAAAAAATTTGTTTTTTAATGATTTAAAATAATAAATAAAAAATTAATTTAGAAATTTAATATTTACCTTAAAAATAATAACTCGTACATATAATATAATATGGTGTATTTAGATTACTATAGTATAGTAGCCACAGGTAAAGCCGGACTAAATCACCCTATATGGCATGCAAATTCTCATTGAATAAAATAACATCAATATTCCAGTTGGGGTGTTTTAATTTGTTTTCCGATTATAGTTTTTCGACCGCATGAAAATTGAAAATCCTACTTACCGCAGCCAAGTGCAAGTGGTGAGGGGTGACTGTTTTCAACCGAACATTGGCGTGGACGAGGCTGTCTTGAACAGGATTGCGTCCAAAATAAATGTCGTCATACACCTAGCGGCGGCGACCACGACCGACAAACACCCCTACTGCATGTTGCGCACAGCTGTCTGCACCAATGTCCGGGCCACCAGAGACTTGATTGTACTGACGAAGCGTTTTCAAAATTTTAAGGTTAGATCGGGCCTCTTTCGATTAGGTTAGGTACACTTTGTGCAAGGGGGGGGGGAAGGTTTCCTCGCGGAAAGTATATAGTTTTTATAAGTATTTTACATTGCTCAAATTGCATATATTATACAGAGTGTTACAGGACTATTTAACAAATATAACCACGCTCGTAATGGAAATTTGTTAAATAGTCCTGTTACACCTTATATAATCCCATCTATAATCCTAATATTTCGTGTCGTCAATATCTTTCATCGTATCTATCATACAATTTCAATTTCCATTATTTCACCTCCATTTATGAGTGCCTAGAGAATAGCATATACCATTTACGACATTCCCAAATTAAATCTACTTCTCTACATGAAAATAACAATTGAACTGCTGTAGACAAACCGCTTTGTTCCGCCGCGCTTTGATTGACTGGCTAACATACCAATAATATTACTTTCATCGTTGCGTTAAATGCGTGGAGCGTCATTTCTCAAGTGATAGCTCGAAACTGCCATCGGATCCTGCCAAGTGCGCTCTATGCGCTCTGGGCGAATGTAAGTTCCTACACGAGACCTAGCAGGTAAACAAGATACATATGTTAGTTCCTACACGATATAATAAGGTACATATGTAAGTTCCTATACACAGTAAAAAGCAGGTACATATGTAAGTTCCTACACAGTAAAAAGCAGGTACATGTCACATGTGTAAGTTCCTACACAGTAAAAAGCAGGTACATGTGTAAGTTCCTACACGGTAAAAAAAGGTACCTACATACACCTGTAAGCTCCTACATTAAGTATATTATAAGTTATCAATCTAATATCAGTTATATCATATTATAATACTGTCATACATTTTAACCCTTTGTTCTATATAATTCTTTATAATATTTAATATTATCAATTTAATAATTTAAAAAATAATAATTGTAATATAATAATAATTCATCATTTATTGTAAAAAAAAATATAAGTAATGCATTCTATAATATAAAGATAATAAAATAATAATTTAAATAATAAAAAGTACCTAATGCATTATATAATATAATATTTAATAATTTAAAAAATAAATATTACCTATCAATTTAATAATTTTAATATAATAAAACAATAAAAAAAAAATATTATATTTTATGAGGTTTATTTCTGAAGCTCTGAGCTTACAGGTGTATGTACCTTTTTTTACTGTGTAGGAACTTACACATGTACCTGCTTTTTACTGTGTAGGAACTAACATACGTACCTTTTTTTTTTCGTGTAGGAACTTACATATCACATATGTAGGAATTAACTTATGTAATTGTCTACCTGTTACTCTCGTGTAGGAACTTACGATTCCCCTGCGCTCTTATGTGCCACAGCCAACACCCTAGTATAAAAGGATATAATATCCTTTTTACAAAAACCTCATCATAACTCTTAATATAAAACATAAAGCTTGTTATGCCAACCCTCCCTTCGCGGTAATGGCTCACCGAAAAAAAAGAATGGTAATAACTAATAGTTATTTTAAAATGACTCCACTACCTGCAGCTGCAATAAATAATTCATACAATCATACGCCAACACCACGGCTAGTGCATCACTATCAATATATTCAGCCAGAAAATAACATCTCCAATTTTCTCGATGAACTTAAGTCCGTCATTAGCCCACTATTACTCAACAATGTCTACTATATTTCTAATAATAACACCTTTTATCATTTTATTATCTATACTGTTATAATTTTTATCTACGACATTTCATGTATTAAAATAATGATATGTATAATATACATTGTATACATTCTATACATTGTATATGGTATTTCTGTCGTCGCTTGTTTAATTTTTGATTTTGCTTTTGTTTTTCAACGCTTCTTCTGCAGGCCTTTATTTATGTGTCGTCCGTGTTCGCCAACCCCTCTATTTTGGACGTGTATGAACAATTTTACAATTCCCCGATACCCACGTCCACCATCATCCAGATGGCCGAAACCCTTCCTGATTACATCCTGAACCGAATGACTTCGGGGTAAGTTCACCATCACATATCCATGACCGAGGATATAAATTAAATAATTATTTTGATGGTCTTTCAATCAATATTTTTAAATTTTATTTCAATACATTTTAAGAAAACGCCATTTCTTCCATTTAACTAACCAGTAACCACTATATAGATTATAATTTATTGATTTTAAATGTTTAAATACAGACAAAATATATTTTATAGTTGTACTATCTAAAGCAGAATACTTTTATAATTATTTTGATTGTGTTAATTATTAAACAGTTAAATAGTTCGTTCAATACTGGCAAGGTACGTAGGTACATGAAACTATGAAAGCATAACAATTAAAATAATCTGCTCCAGATAGTGAAACTAAAAATATTCATGTTCCCAAGTGAAAAAGTTATTAGTAGAAGTTTCACCAACAAACGTATGGGTGAAAAGTGAAAACTATATGTTAGATTTACCATATTATAGTATATTGATTTTCTCAAAAAGACAATTTCGAAATAATAATAATATTGTTAATAGTTTATGCGAGGTAATCACGATAGTTTACAGTTATAAAAATTCCCACTGTTATTGTTTTTGTGTTTTTATATATTTATAAATGCTCGAAAGTTTGGACTGTTACAAAAATAAAAAGAGTAGGTACATGTAAGTTCATCAATATTATATTAATAAAAAAAAATACAAAACAAACAAAAAAAAACATTTTTTTTTTTTTAAATATCTCAATACACCAGAAATAATAATATAATAATATAGAAATAATAACACAAACTAGACGAACATTTGTCACAATAGTTGTTTTCATTACCTATATATTGTAATATTAAAATATGATTATATTAACTGATCTATTATAGGCTGGTGTCCGAATGGCCGGATGTGGTTACGTTTACCAAAGCGTTGTCAGAGCAGATCATTCAGTCAGCCGGACCAGAGCTACCCACGTGTGTCATACGACCAGGGTTTGGTAACGTTTTATATTTTTTAATTGTAATATTAAGTCCATTAATTTCATGTCTCACGTTGTCCTTGAATTTTCTGATAACTGTTTTATTATTTATTACCTATGCCAATCTGACTCATTAAAACACTGTAGGTATTAAAAAGTATAGATCACTATAGATATGGATAGAAAACGATTGATTTAGGTATAGTAACAGAATAAATAAATAATAGACGTCATCGGGAGAACAATTGCAATTTGTTTTCGTAATTTATAAAATTTATTGTATATAATTAATTTAAATATCAAATAAAAGTATAAAAACATCTTTATGAATCACAACCTGCAGGTGGATGACCTGTCTATTATTATTGACGTTAATATACTACTATTGAATAAAATACTTAATTGGTCAATGGATAAAATCAAATTTAACATTATATTATGATAATAATGTTTAACGTGTTTTATATGAAAATATTTACAAATTATTTTTTTTTGTAGTGGGTTCTAAGAATAAGGTGTTTTTTTGACAACACATAGGTCATGGTCACGAGCTACGTGGTCATGATTTATGGCTAATATAAAATAATTATTAAAGTATATTAAATGTATAGTTGTATCTATGTTCATCTATGCGCGTAAACATTGTAGTCACGTAGAACACGCAATTAGGAAATTTAAAAGAAATAAGAATAAAATATATTAATAATAATATCTGCATCATCTCTTAACTTTAAATCAGTAAATTAGAATGGTAAACTATTGTGAGTAATGATTTAATAATATTGTAGGTACATGTTAATACTTAACATCCTAGAATATAGAAAAATTTCAATGTGCAATCACATAAAACAGTTTTGCACAAGCCAATAACTCCACCGGTTATTTTTTTTAGAAAGATATACTAGATGAACAACACCGATATAATTTAGACAATATTAGATTCCAGAAAATTGCACGTAATAATATAAGTAAAATATTGGCTAAGTTACTGAGAAAAATTAAACAAATTATATACCTATCAGCACGTTGGCGAGAACTATAACTTCAGAACTCGCATGGCATCTATTATAATATATGGACTCAGTTTTATTAAAAAATCATGTCCACATGACGACATCTTATAACAATATTATTGTTAGCTATTCTATCATAATTTTCTCCGATCGTTTTATCGGGTTTCCTATACCTGTAATATTTTAAACATGATTGTTACTAAAATGCAGTAAGCCTCTAACCTAGAAACGACTAATTAGAATATAATAATACGACACTCGTGGTCTCCGTTCGTGACTGCAAAGTAATTAAATAATATAAGATTATAAAAAATATACCTAGCTGTTATAACAGATTATTGAATAACACGATAATATTATTAAAATAACGTAATTACCCATATTTATTTTACGCCTGTTATTTGAATAAATATCGTACCATGAGTTATCGTGTATATATTATTATTATAATCATTGGATCGATTAATATTATAGGCCAACTGGCAACTACACGGTGTTTGTATTAAACGATTTATACATTCACACGAATGGGTAACGTATGACGGCGTGACACCAAGTGTAGAATGTACATTGTAGACGGACATGGTGACTTAAATTAAAAAAATTAAAAAATACCATAGTCTAATGAGTACTTAATAATATTATAGTCTACCGTCAACGAAATATTGAGTTACTAATCAAATTTCTTAAAGTCGCCAAGCTAAGTTCAAATTATTTCCAGACCATTTTAACACGAATGATATATATATATATTATATTGTTCCAAACCTTTGCCATTATAAAATATTAATATGATATCAAGCTTGTAGAGGTTTTTTTATACTTAGCGTTTTTTACACGGAGTTTGGTTGATTGTTTGTATCGGGTTATTGTTTATTGATCGCTTAATATTATAGGCTAACACAGTGTATAGAATATTTAACGATCCATCATTTGTACACACGCACGGACGATGTGACACCAAGTGCAGAAAGCATTGTAAACGCTCGTGGATTTCGAATACTAAAAGACTTTTTTTTCTGCAGTCTTAGGCACTGCTAACGAACCCATAGCTGGTTGGACGAACGATTTGAACAACTTGACCGGTTGTGCACTGGGTTCCGGTCTTGGTCTGGTACGGGTTTTTCACGGGCCCAGCTGCGTTAATGCTGAAATCGTACCCGTCGACATGTTGGTCAATCTTCTTCTGGTGGCATGCTGGGATTTAATTGGCAATAGGTATGTACGCATTTCAGCTCAATTTTCGTCAATCAAGAGCTAGTCACTATTATTAAAAAAAAATAAGAAATAATTGTACTGAAAATTCCTCACACTCTTTTGTACCATATTTTATAAATAATTTATAAAAAATTGTCTAGATTTTTTTTAGTACAAAATTCTTTTACTTTTTGTGTAACGTTTCTTTTTGGTATGGTTACTTACTTATATTTCGGCAAACTCAATACATATACTGAAGCTTGTATACAATTTAAAACAATTAACGCAATTAACAGATTTACTTGATTTTAGTGAGGTTCATCAAAAAATGTATTGATCCAAGATTTGACACCTCATTATTATTCTTTTACAATTTTCTTCCAGGATCTTCATAGATCATACCATTGTTGTTTTTATGAAAATGGATGTAAGTTATTGTACCTGTTTATTTTATTTATACCTAGTATACACTACTACAAACTTCTTAGATCCGTACTGCACACTTTCAATTTTGAACGGAGTTCACTATAAAATAGGAGCTGATTTATTGGTTAAAACTTAAATAAGCAATATCTACCATAAATATATAATATTTATTTAAATCAATAAACGTATGATTGACAGGACGGACGGCGTCAACGAGGAAGTTCCCAAAGACTCAGTAAACACACTGATTTACAATTACGCTTCGTCTAATTATAAACCGTGTTCTTGGAATCAGTTGGGAGAAAAGTTTTTTAAGAACGAAAAAAATGTTTCATCACCAAACTTTGTAATTATAACATACTTTAATTATTATAACCCTTTACCTCTTTGGGGTATTAAAACTTTAAAAAAAAAAATCACCGTTTCCGATAAAATATCAATACCTATAGACAAAAAAATACACAAGTAGTATTTATTTGTATGTTCACAGTACGTTTTTTTTTTCACCGCGGTAATTTCACTACGTTCAAGGCGGAATGTCCCACTCGAGCACATCGATTTTACCGTAACACAAATCACGGGGAGATTACACACTCGTTGTCCATCTGTTTGCTCCTCACACAAAAAAATTTACCGTATAGCATTTTACGGGGAGATTTCACATTCTTCGTCAACGAATTCTCGCCTTACGCAAAATATTTACCGTGGTTTAAAATTACATATTACGGTTTGTTAAAAAAAAAATGTTTCGGTATACATACGGTAAATATTTTCGAGTAAGCGGAAAAACCGATTTTGAGTGTGCAATCTCCCTGTAATTTTAAAATAGGTAAATATTTTGCGTAAGGTGAGAATTCGTGGACAAAAAATGTGAAATGCTCCCCGTAAAATGCTATATGGTAAAATTTGTTGTGTGAGGAGCAAACAGGTGGACAACAAGTGTGTTATCTCCCCATGATTTGTGTTACGGTAAGATCGGTGTGCTCGAACCGGACATTCCCCCTGGAACGTTGTGAAATTACCACAGTGAAAAAAAAAAACGTACTGTGAACGTACAAATATATACTACTTACACATAAATACACATTTCAACAGCCTGTTTAATACCATTGTTGTTTTCAGTTTTGGATGCCGTTTTATTATGTCACCAATACCATATTTATCTATTGGATAATGACGTTTTATTTACACACTGTGCCGGCCAAAGTTGTGGATTTGTTCATTTGGCTTATAGGAAAAGAACCCAGGCAAGAAGTTGCATATGCTATTCTTACAAATTTTTGTTCGCTCTGGTTGTCGATCCGTAATACATCATTTTATTTAGACTGAACGAGTTTTATAAACGAGTGCACGCAGCAGCTAAACATTTAAGTTCATATCAACAAATGCACGTTAGGTACCACAATCACAACGTCATAAACTTAATGAACAAATTGTCACCGAGGGACAAAATATTATTTGATTTCGACATGAGCACGCTGTCGTGGGACGCCTATTTCGATAAGTATCTGAAGGGCCTGCGGGTATATTTGATGGGAAATCCTTTGCACATGCCCGGAACAAATAATAATACACTGAACAGGTACCTATGTTCACTTTTAATAATAATCACGGACAAGTAACAACAATAAACTATGACCTTGGTAAAATTTCAATTCAACAAAATAAATAAGTACCTACAGTATTGTATTGATCCTGCAATGTCCTTATAATTGTATTGTATTACGCACAACTGCACAAGTGATATATATTGGTTAATCAACTGCAGGTATATTAACTATCGATTAAAGTAGTTAGAGAGCATAACAATATTTGAATATTGTTATTAGTTAATGAAGATTTTCAAGAGGGAAAATTCGATACGTATCGATATAGAATAGTTACGCGTACCGACTTATATCGAAGTCTGATTCCGACACGGGTCCGGTACGTATCGCTTGTATATTACACGTGTAACTTCTTGTACGCGCTTGAACTCCAATTTCTTCCTTGAAAATCTTGATTACTTCATATAATCGCTTCGTGAATATACCTTACTTGCTAGCACAGACCTAATCAAATTTTTTGTGGGGCCGACATCGCTGATTAATGATTATAGACGAAAGAACGAACACACCTAGGTACATTTATCATTAGAATGTCGAGTAATCACTTTACGGTTTCGTGCAGTCACATAACGATAAAGTGATCAAGAACTCCACAGAATAATGATAATCGATGTAGTGTCCGCTTCTGTCGTCAACGGAGGGTGTTTATTTGAAGGATACTCGTTTTCCACGGTCAAAAAACTGGTCGCTGTTTATTATTTAAAAAAAATTAAACTTGTAATATATTATACATATAATTATATAATGTGCGCTGTTATTAACAAAGAATTTGTGTAAAGTTAATCACCCCATTATGAAACGATTAAAACCGTCAGGTCCAAAATATGTTGACATTTATAGGTACTTATGGTGTAAGCGTCGATTTCTTTCGATTTTCAGTGAGATTTAAATATCGTTTTAATTATTGTTAATTTGAAATATATTATAATGTATATACTGTATTATAACTATATAAAAACAAACCTATCCTAATGCCACACGTCGCCCCGACATCACAAACGCGAGATTCGCGTTTTTTTTTTCAATTAGATATTCGGTTGTATTGACTCATTCTGATATTGACACACAGCCCACGGTGTTGGCATTCTTAAGAAAAGTGAATTCGCTTTGTTGCGCGTTCCACTGCAAGGATAGCGACAGAACTACAGAAGAAACCTTTGATTCGATGTGTCACCCCTGCAGCTTTAGTCACTATATAATATTATAATTATCACGGAGCACGAATTTTTTATATAATATTTTGTATTTTAATTAATTCAATGCATTTATAAAATACGATTTTAATGTCTGAGTGTAATAATTGTAATCTTTGTTTCAGGTTGATTACCATCCATTACAATTTTATAATATCCATATGTGTCGTTATTGCAATATACACTATATTTTTTTATTGTTAAATAAATTCATGTACACTGTACATATTATATAGTATATCATATATATATATATATATAGACTGAAATATTGGATATTTCTAAAAATAAAAAAAGACGCATTTTAACCGTCTCAATATAGTATATACACCTATACTATTGATGTATAACTGTAGTATAGGTAATAATATATAATATACCATTTATCATTATTACTTAGTACATTATAAATTATTATATATAAGCTTTACACAATTATTCACTTATGTTAACAGTTATACGTGTATCTGATTAAATGTATACAATAATATTATGTTATGTTATTTTTATGTGATTATTGTTTCCTATACAGTCTATACTGGTCATTGGCGTGCGCTCAAATTTTTTGAAACGGGGAAAGTGATATGAATTTTTGACTAATCTCAGACCATGTTATGTGGCGGTAAATATTATACTTTCATTGATTTATCATGTATTTTAAATGTCAAAAAAAAAAAAAACGGGGACATATTACACCCCCCTCTCCCACGAGAACGCCCCTATTACTGCAGATATTCAGCTTTTAGAATCCCTAAACTGACAATTAAAAATTCATATTTATTTATGGTTTTTATGACAATTTACATGTTTTACTTTTTATCTATTATTATTTAACCTTAGGTGGGTTTAAATAAAATGCTGTAGAAGATATTTAAATTTAAAAATTAATATTGATTTTAGGAAGACAAAAACTCTAATGTGAAAAAAAAACCGTAGTTATATAGGTAGCTGCTTTAATCACTGTGAAGGATACAGGTACATTGATATACACATTATTGTAGTTTTGTATTATTTGTAGTTGCAAATATCTGAAGAATTTCTGTTTTAATAAACTTTTGAAATAGGATACATTTGCATAATACTACAAATGTATCGGTTTCAGCGTACCATAAAGTGTAAAATCATAACGAATTACACTATAAAGCTAGGTAAATCGGTGTAATTTATCTAATATGTGTTTGTAAATAGTATCGCAAGAATGTGATTTGAATTGAAAAGTGTACTGTGTGAGTGTGTTACTAGTGGTTTTGTTAAAAAATAAACATAATATTATAATACCTAGGTACCTACATTACAAGAAGATATTGGGTGGTACGACAACAGTACAGTGTAGTCTTCATTGGTCCAGATTCTTCATGATCCATTGGTAAACATTTCATATAGGTAATATGTACTTTTTTTTTGGAATCTAAGATAGTAGCCATGTTCAATTATTTTGAACTATATAATACAAAAAATATTTATTTAAATAATTATAAAAATTTAAAATATTGTATGAATTAAAAATAACATAATTCATAATGAATAATAGTCATATTTCATAAAGGTTTGATAATAATAATAATTGTAATACAAATAATAAAATATCTATACTTGCAGGTTACTATCTATCATGAAGTTAAAGTTGATAACAATAATACATTTAATTGATATATCTTGGTATCAGTTTCTAAAATATTAAATAAAACATAAAAAATTAATATGAAAGTTCTTTTTAATAAAAATGTTGGTTTGGCGAAGGAAATTTAGCCCAAATACTTGGAGGAAATTGAAAGTGATTTTGAATATAATTGTGTAGAATAAATGTAGTCAGAAAATATAAAACCGTCGTCATATTGTAATATTTTTGCGAGATGTAAAATCAAAAATATATTATAATATAAGTGTATTATAATCTAAGTATAAAATTACAATTAAATAAGTCGTTAAGATTCGTTTTTTATTTTTATTACGTATTTCAGCGCGTGGCCAATTAAAAACAAAACAAACTATAAAAATGTTGGATAGGTATTTATAAAAATTAATAAAATAATAAAATAAACTTGGCTTATGTATTTTTCGAGTTATAATACCTCAAACACAACTTAAAAACACTTCAAGGGACAAGAAAAAAATCAAGTCGTCTAGGTACGAGTTATCGAGACTCGACTGTATAAATTAATACAATATATAAATAAAAACTAGGTATGCAATGGGAGGCAATTCGAGTGAAAAAAGTTCACTTACGTAGATTTGGGACTCAATTTGAGAGTGACCTTTTATCATGTATGTAAGTATGATTATATTATATGACATTGAACCAGGAAATCATTATGTATACCATTCGTGCATTAGTTATAATATTGCAATGTGTATCGGGGAAGGGAGTCGTATAATGTTTTATATCAATGACATAATATTATAAAACGAAATAGACCATTGAAATCAAAAAAACCGAGAGTCTGTATACATTACATGGTATTATGAATAATATTTAGAGATGGTCGTTGGTCACGATTTATTCTGTTTTTATTGTTCGGTTGTACACTTGTACGTCTAAGGCTCCGCTGCTGCAAGGGCACGATAATTAATAGGCATCAACACCCACCCACTCACCCACACATTTAGCCACCTTAACCTAGCCATCCTCACGTTTTTTCATGTTTTATTTTATTATTTAAACTACCAAGTATAAAACATATATTATATATATATATATAATCTTTGGTATCAGCATATTATAATAAGTAATACTAACCTAATAAAATGTACACAATCGTTTATGTGCACGTTTAAAGGTACGATCCGTTTTGTAAAAAAAAAGCTTGTTAATGGCTGTGGATATTTAATCGTTTTACTCAAATTGATTCTTAAAGTTGTAATAGTGAATTCATAATTTGACCAATTATATAAACTATAGTAATGGTTTTTGGTTTCAAACGGTTGATTGATTTTTTTTTTGTAGAAAAATAAAATTAACACTGTTCTATAATGGGCAGAGGACATAAGCGCCAAACCGAGATTAGCAAAAAATAAACCATATTATCATTTATCGTGCAAAAGTGCCAAAATCCCAGATACCCGTGCGTTTCGTATTATCAAATATTGAATTTAGAACTATATTATTTTATCATTTCAAACATATAATCTTAAGAGGACGCTACACAGACATTTGTTGTATCCGTCTTACAATTGCGTAACATGCAAATTGTACGCTAAGCAGATCACGTTTATTAGCTCTGTTAGTTTAAAAATTAAAGTGAATTATTATCCTCTCATAAAACTCAAAGGTAAGATAATTATCTAGGAAATCTCATAGGATTTTTGTTATATTTTAATTTTAAAGCGAGTTATGAGTATTTTAGAATTTTAAATTGTTTCTACATCTTAAAATATACTCATAACTCACTTTAAAATTAAAATATATCAAAAAGCCTATGAAACAATAAATGTCCGCGTAGCGTCCTCTTATCGACAAATGTATTCGATTACATTAGAGCGTCAGAGTTATAATATTATACTATTAGTACCTACTCATTAAGCATTCATGCAAAAGGTATACTGAAAATGAATTTTACAAATACATTTATACAAATAAAGGTATTAAATGAATTTTGTTTAATGAACAAAAATATAGATAGGTATTTAAGAGAAATTGTGAGTGCAAGTTAAATGACGTGTCATTGAGGTGTCTCGAAAAATAATTTACTGCAAGGACAGAAATTAATAAATCTTTGACTATCATTATCGTGTTAGAGAAACTAACATGACTAACATTTGCATGATAAAATGAACTATTGTGACGCTCAGTGTCATATAACTTGTAAATTATTATTATGTAAATTTATTTTTATTTATTATTGGTATTTTATTGTTACAATATTTTTAAATATATATATAATATATAATATATATGTATAATATATTAATATGAATATCGGTGCCATTTATAATATTTATTTGTTATGTCTTACTGTCTTAGGCGCTTTTGTCATATAATATTGGGTACAATTTTATATTTTCGGTTAGGACTATTGATGATATATCATTTTTACACATTTGGTCGCTTATATCATAATATAACCGTTCCAATGACTATAATACATACCTTAATAAGACTAATAGTACATATTTTTGTATATTATATATAGCTAGTATTGGGAAGTGCCTAGTTTACAAATTAAAACATACATTTATTTGGATAGGCAATTATATAGAGCAAATTATTCACACGGTACTTACTCGTGTTCAAATTAAATTTTTAAATTACATTTACATATTTTATATTACGAACAACCTTTGTTGGTGTCATGTGTAATTATGTACTAATATGTACTCCAAAATTATATTCTAATGTGATGACCAACAGACAACATTATTCAAGGCTAAAGAAAAATATTAAAATTGATTAAAACGGAATAAATCATCATAATTCACACTATTAATGATGATATTAATTCACAGAATGAAGTTTTCAATTCTTAATTGAACGAACATTAGCCACCATTTCTTCCATAGGTGATCCATACACTTTTTTTAACATTTGTTTTTTAAATTCAAGTCTTTGATATTCTCTTCTGATTTGTATATAGAAGTTAAATTTATATCAATAATTGGTAAGAAAAAAAAAGAACGATGACAAGTAGTGACGAATCGATTAGTGAAATACAAACATTTTTTAAAGGTACTAACGTTTTCGTAACTGGTGCTACTGGATTCATTGGACACGTTCTAGTCGAAAAACTTCTTAGGTACCTATATTATATACATTAATTTTTATTTTGTAATACATTTTTAAAATAATTTTTTTTTATTCACACATTCATTGAATCGTAGTATAAGATTTGTAGATATCGTATGAGAATAATAATAGATCATAATACAAACCATAAACCATTTGTAACTCGAGTGTAAATATGTAGGAAACGTTTAAAATATATTTAACTTAAATTGTATATATAATGATGATAATATTATCTAATAATTTAACATAATAATAATATGTTATGTTGTTTCAATACCCGGAGACGGATTTTACCTGTGGACTTTGGCCGAAATGTCTCTCAAAAGTGGGCGTTTGATAATGCATACCTATATAGATATATAATAATGTCAACAAATAGTGCATTTATTTAATTGGTAGTCATAAGACTATCGACAGAATAAATGCGCATGTGTTGCAAGGTGTTGAGTTGAGAACAACTTTTTAATTTTCAGCTTTTTTACTAAAAAATGTCACCTTTGTGTTTTATATCAATAAAACGCTGGGTGATTTTTTAAAATACAAGGTCTTACGGGTAACACATGGTTACAACTAGTTACAAGAAAAAATCAGGTTCTATGTGCATGATTTTCCATCATTAATTGTTGTTATTTGATGTCATAATATAATCATTCAACGATATTCGATAATATTACATTGATTCAGCAAATAATTTTGACTATACGTTTTTTTTAATTTAATTTAAGAGCTATCTCGCAGTTGTCGTATTTAGTAACTGGCTCTTTGTGTATAACATTTTATTTAATCATTGTGAAGTTACAGATACTTAGATATCATTTTATACTGAAATACTGTTTTCGAGCTTGTATACCTACGTTGTTATTCCCTATAGTTAGGTACCAATAAACTTCTGCAGATGGTGTACCGTGCGGCTATAGTTTTCTTCGTCGTATTATTATTATTATTATTATTTTCCAGAACATGTTTCGTGAACAAGGTGTACCTCCTAGTCAGGCCGAAGAAAAACAAAGACCCGCAGACTCGGATACGCGAAATGTTCAGTTCAGCGGTGAGTTATTCGCGCGTGCTTTCGTTTGATGCACGACGTGAAATGTGATATTTGACAGTCGCGATAAATCGCAATAATCGATGTTTGCAGCTGTTCGCGCGACTGTGGGACGAGCAACCGGAATTCATCGAAAAAGTGTTGCTCATCCCTGGCGATTGCGCTGAACCGAACATGGGTTTATCGGGTGCTGACGAAGAATTCATGGTCCATAACATGGATATCGTCATTCACTGCGCCGCCACGATCAGTCTCAACGGGCCGCTTAAGCACACGAGTTTTATCAACGTCAGGGCTACCAGGGATTTGCTGTTGATTGCCCGGCGTATGCGTAGACTCAAAGTAATTATATGACCATTTAGGGGTAGTGAATTCGGGGTTGTACGATCAAGTGCAGCAGTACAATTTATTATCAATGTTTTTATAATATGTACATTGTACATAGTCATTTGTGCACGTGTCCACTGCGTTTGTGAACCCCAACCAACCGATTACCGAAGAAATAATTTACGATTGTCACATACAAGGGGACGCTTTGATCAACTTGGTTGAAAACATGTCCGATTCGATCTTGAACTCGATAACGCCCGAGTAAGTCCCAACCTTTTATACATTTTACACTTACCTGAAATGGCAGGCATATGCGTTGATCTACACGCACTAATATTTCGCACGTTTCGATATCGTTTTAATCCGAATTATCGATGTTGTAAGATGTTTAGGATCGTGGCCGAACACGTACACGCTGTCGAAGTGCGTCGCGGAGAATCTCGTAAAGAAATATGGTCAAGGTATGCCAATATGTATCGCCAGACCGTGCATTGGTAACTATACATTATGAATATAATATTAGTATTAATATATTATACGTAAACGTACAAAAACAGTTCGAGAAAATATCGTTTCGAGTTCACCTGCTGGCCAATATTTTTGGTATAACAACAGTAGGATATACTTATGTTTACTGTTCGCCTCTTCGACAGGTTTTATTTGTTCAACCAACTGCAATAGGTAAAAATGTATAACTAAGATAATAAATTAAATTTATGATGCGGTTTGTAATAGGAATTCAATAAGCAAAATACAATTTACCATTGATTCTCAAGAATTGAAATATTATTAAGCATAAAGCATGACTTGTGACCCAGTATATTTATATACAAGTTTTTACATTGCATCGAACGGGTTTACGTTTTTTTTTAATAAAAGGTCGGGAGAGCTCTGGAAGACTATTGCACACTTTCAGAGTCTCACACAAATCAATTAATTTTAAAATAAGCCCAATTATCTATGGTTAGGCCAGTGTTCGTACTCAGTAGTCAGTAGGTACCTTGAGTTAGTTGTATGCGGTGATGTATCCATTGAACAATCTACTCATAAAAATAATATAGCTGAATTACAAATAATTAACTATGTGAGCTGGTGTCCAATTCAGTACCCACTACCCACTCAATTTAGTACCAGTACAATTTCCGATATGATATGCTCATAGAGTTGGTCTATATTATAGTTATAACTTAAAACTGAAGAATTTGTAAAATTCAAAACTTAGAGTCTTACTTCCAAATTTGGATTTCATAATTGTTTTAAACGTTAAAAAAGGGCACGTAAGTGGATGTCGCTCTGCTGTACAGTAGGTTACAAGTGGTCACTGCTGTATAATGGATGGAATTAAATTTGAATATGATATAATATCATTGTATACGAAAAATGATTATGAGCTGAGACGGTTTGTCAGTGTGGATATTTTATATTATATTTAAATTGTTATTTCTTATTAATTTCTTAATAATTTATCCAAATTTGATCATAAAATAACTATAAAAAAGAACCGTATCTTTATATTTTTGTGAATTTTTAGTTACAGAATAACCTCTTACTTGGAACCTTGTTTTACATTTTCAATCCTTGATTTTATCAATGTTTAACTATAAAATCATTTTTAAATTTAAAATTTGATAAATGTTGTCAAAAATCGAACTTTAAATGCTTATAAAAAAAATTGTACCTATGTATTTTTAATATTTTTCAACGAATTTTGTAAAAATATATTAGGAGCCTTGTATTAAATTTTTACACTTTTTGGCCCAACAGATAAAACTTTATTGATATTTATTGAAAAAAAAACTAAAAAATTAAAATTTGAAATGGTCCTTAAAAAGCTCAAAAACAGTCAAAAGATATTCAAAATTAGATGGTGTATAGAAAATGCTAATATAAACATTCAGTGAAATTTTTATGCATCTAGAGTTATTTTTTTTTGAATTGCAAGAAAATAAGAAAATCGCTACATTAGAAATCGAGTGAATATCTAATCTTGTAAAAATTTGAACTTAAAATGCTCATAAAAATGTATTTTGACTGGCTTATAAATATTTTTATTTTGATAAAATTAGGCAAACTTATGAGGAATCTTGTATTACATTTTCAAAGCTTAGATTTAAAAAGAAAAATTTTTAAGAATTTCTAACTCAAAATAAATTGCACATTACTTATGAAAAAAAATTGAGACTAAGGATTTTAATATTTTTCATCTGCCTTTAAAACTATATATTAGAAGCCTACTATTAAATTTTCAAGATTTTTTACCCAACAAATAAAATTTTATTGACATTTATAGAAAAAAAAACTAAAAAAATTGGAAACTGAAAATGTCCGTTAACAGCTCAAAATAAGTCAGAATATTTTGAAAATGATATAGTGTGTAGAAAATGCTTATATAAACATTCAGTCAAAATTTCATGTATCTACGGTCATTTCTTTTAGAGTAATACCAAAAACCAAAATCGATTTTGTCAAAAATTGGTTTTCTGTAAAAATTCCCGTTTTTTCCTTAATTTTTCATTTGTTTTTCACAGCGCTTTTGAAAATTATTGAGAAATTTTAACTTTTGACCCCCCAAAGTACCAACTAGATTCACTTTCCTATCAGAAAAGGTACTATTGAAGAAAATCGAAGCATTTTTACTGTCCCAAAAGGTGATGACAGTCACAAAAAAAAAAAAAATAAAAATAAAAAAAAAACACACATCATTGTTAAATCAATACATACATCGCTCCGCTCAGAATCTAAAATATACTATTACACTATAAAGTAAAATGGGAGATGGTAGACTGCGGCAAAATTAACCTTTTTCTAAAAGTCGATATATGTAAACTGCGCCAAAAAAAAAATTTAATATTATACAGTCTGTGACAAAACCGATAAGGTACATTATACAAACTGCAGCAATTTGTTTTATACACCTTCTATATATACTATATATACATATCGATACGATATAATATATTATATTATATACGTTTATCGTTTAATTATGTATAATACGAGTTATGACAGCTACGTATTTTATCGGTGGCTTAACTTTATGGTCGTTTGTATAGTTTGTACGCTATCTTGAAACATGTACGTATTATTAAATGTTTATGGTGTCCATATTATAATATACTCAATATAGAAGTCTCTAGAGACTCTAAGAGTATGAGGCATAAAAATAAAGAAAAAAAGGGCGGGTAAGTGTATGTCGCTCTGCTGTACAGTAGGTTACAAGTGAGTCACTGTAATGGATTGTGTTAGATTTTTATCCAATGATATAATATCATTGAATAAGAAAAACGATTCTGAACGAAGACGGTCAGTCAGTCTATAATATCTTACTAAGTCTAAATGTATTTGATGATATTATTGTGAATAAAGTAATTAATTTTAGTATTATAGGCATTAGTATTTACTATAGTTGGTTAAATTCATTTTTCTCAAAAAATTATATTTTAAAATGCCATTGCGTGTATATAAAATATAATAATATATTCTAAAAGTTTCATATACCAACAAATAATATTTTTAAATTATATCAAAATAACTAAAATCATTATTCTTGGTTTAAATATGAAATTTTGTCAAAATTCGAACTTTAAATGCTTATAAAAAAAAATCGTGCCTATGTATTTTTAAAATTTTTCAACTGATGTTGTAACAATATATAAGAAAGCTTGTATTAAATTTTCAGACTTTTTGGCCCACCAAATAAAATTTTATTGACAATTATAAAAAAAAAAACTAAAAAAATTGAAAACTAAAAATGTCTGTAAACAGCTCAAAACAAATCAAAATATTTTCAAAATTGAATGGTGTATAGAAAATGAGAATATAAACATTCAGTGAAATTTTCATGCATCTACAATTATTCGTTTTTGATAGAAAAAAAAATAGTGACTACAGATTTTTAATATTTTTCATGTGCCTTTGAAACAATATATTAGGAGCATTCTATTAAATTTTCAAGAATTTTTAACGAATAAATAAAATTTTATTGATTTTTTAAAAAAAAAAAAACCAAAAAGATTGGTAATTTAAAATGTCTGTAAACAGCTCAAAATATGTCAAAATATTTTGAAAACGGTATGGTATATAGAAACTGCTTATATAAACATTCAGTAAAAATTTCATGTATTTACCGTCATTTTTTTTAGACTTACACCAAAAACCAAAATCGATTTTATCGAAAATCAATGTTGCGTAAAAATTCCCGTTTTTTCCTTAATTTTCCATTTGTTTTTCACGGTACTTTTGAAAACTACTGGAAAATGTTTACTTTTGACCCCCCAAAGTACCAACTAGATTCACTTTCCTATCAGAAAAGGTACTATTGAAGAAAATCTAAGCACTTTTACTGTCCCAAAACGTGATGACAGACACAAAAAAAATAAAAAAATAAAAAAAAACACACATCATTGTAATACCAATACATTCATCGCTCTGCTCAGAATCTAAAAAAATTTTAAAATTGAAAAATATCATTATAAAAACTATTTTAAGATATCGTAGTGATCGTATAATCAAAAAAAAAATTAATTTAAAAAATAAAACAACAATAATACAATAATTATTTACTCTAGTTTATTTGACATTTTGTCGTTTATTCTTAAAACGTACTTTTTCAAAAATTCATATCTTGAAATTCGTCTACCTTCTTTCATTTGTCGCTGTTCGTTAATAAATTTGTATTTTTGCGTTGTCACTTTATTTCTTTTTTGTATTAATCCTTCTTCTGCACTTTTACTTTTTTTTTTTTATTATTGTGACATAATCAACACCATGGTTATTAGCTTACAATTTAACTTAACTTATAATATAATTATGTACATTCAAAGGTTTTTACAATGATGTTTAAGAATATTAAATTTAATTAAGTTTACCCATCCACCCCTACCACTTATTTTTGATTCGTATTTAAATTTGAATTTAAAATTATTTAACACTATTAATTCTTTACCATTCTGGCTAAACATTGTTGTAAATTCCATGACGTTGAATTAAATATTAAGTTTGTATCTACTCCTACTGTCTACTAACACTTGTAAATAGGTACCTAACAACTAGTATTATCAAAAGTTAAAGAACCAATAATTAGTACCTATGTTTCGTTAAGATTTAAAAATACATTTGGATTTACCTTACCAATTTGTACGCAAGACGCAACATAACATAATTAATTAAACGATATACGTACACATAGGTTAGGTTATGATATATTATATGATTTAGGTACTATATACTATATATTATATATAGAAGGTATATAAAATAAATTTCCGCAGTTTGTCTAATGTACCTTATCGGTTTTGTCGCAGATTGTGTAATGTAAAATTTTTTTTTCCGCAGCTTACATACAGCCAGTAAAGTACCATGATGAATACATATTTAATAAATTAATATTATTTATACAATTTAATGTTTACAATTTTCTGAAATAGGTATTAAAAACTCTTATGGGTAGTATTTTTAATTAGAATATTTCTTACTTGAAAGCTACACATATATCAGAAAGAGATCTTTGAGTAATCGAAGAATTAGTGAAAAATTGGTTCTTATTTTTAGTATCATAAACGACTGCATTGTGTGTTGAATCCGATACAGAATTATCGAGTAAAATATTTGTAACGTCTATAGAAAATATTCTGAAAAAATGTGATATTGTGATATGAAATAAACATATAATATTAGTTATACTTTCCAGATTTATTTATATCATAGTTTAACTTACTTACCCGTAATATTTGAATGCCGGGCATTCACAAGTAGCAAATTGATTAGATAATTTTGTGATGACACCAAGAAACGTACATCCTTCATTAGTCCAACCTAATATACCATTCCAATATCTACACTAAAAATTAACAGCATTGATTTAAGTAATTAGGTAATTAAGTTGTTGAATTATCATTTAATACTTCAAGTTGGGTATGAGTTGTCGATTGTAAAGGAATTTCAATAACATTTAATATATTTGGTTGATTTGATACTACACTTTCATAGTTAGATTTTCTACTATTCATTTTCATAATATGAAATCCATATAATCCGCTATGCCTGAATAAAAATACATGAGATAACTTTCAAATAATAATAGGTACTATGGATAGATATATAAACATATTCAGAGTAAACACATCACGACAGTCGACATTCGTATAGGTTATTAATTTCCATAAATATATCTAAACGTTATTAATAATGAATATAATATGAATAATATAGGTAGTCTTAAGTGGACACTTTAAATTTTCATCAACAGACTCCTAACACACTGCATTACAGATATCACTCATCAATACTTCACGGAGGTTCAAGTGAAATTACCACTATCGGCGGTATCTACATGTCTGTATAGGGAATAATGGATATCAACCTTACAGTCAAATATATTTTAATTGAATGCCGTCAGCCAGCATCTACGACCTACTGGCTACGATGATGAGAAGCAGTAAGCCAATATTAAACTAAAATTGTATTTAATATTATGATCTGATTTGTAATTGAAAATCCAATGGCCACAGACAAAGAATATCCAAATTAAAAAATTTATAATTTGATAAATATATCAATTCTACGAGTCTATGATATAGTAAATACTAAATAGTAATAAATATAATAATATGTATTTCTAATATTAATTAACTATTTTTACCTCTTAAGAAATTGCCCTTTATTCCCATACACATGGGTAAAAAAGTCGTCATAGAAATGAAAACCCATAAAACATAACGGAAACTCATTTCTTTGAGATAAAAACAGATTTTTATTGATCATAACCTAAATTTAAAACAAAATACATTATTTAATTATTATTACACTATTACAGTGAGTATAAATATTTAGAAAATTCTAGAATTTATTTAGGTTATAAGGTCACTTCAAATCACGGTTGTAGATAGAACAACCGTTCTATCTACAACCGTGTTTCAAATCAATCATCAATATTACACCATATTATCACAACAAATAATTAATATTTACATGTCTATTTACCTATGTTCATTACTTTTATTTTTATAAGATGATATACAATCTATACCCAGAGGCATAATAAGAATATGTGCTAAGATTTTACAGCATGAATAGGGCGAGGGAAGAAACCATCCAGTGATCGCACTTCCTTTTACTTAATGTTAATATAATATATTTTACATTTTCTTATGTTTTTTTTAAATTTTTTTTCTCCTTTTTCCATTAATCATTAAGGATATATGGGCACCAGTTTCTTTTTAGACGCCGTGGTGGGTTTCCAGAATCGTGTGGGTGCCTATACCGGATATAAGAGAGTTAGGGTGAGAAGGCAGCTTGTTAAAAAAGCTTTTTTAGAACGTTTTAGCTTCTTCATGAATAGTTTTAATTTTTAAGTCAGTTTGGAGACTAAAATGAGAAATATAAGGTGGGGCATTGGTAATGATGCGTATGTTCAATACTACAATGAATTTTAAAGACTTTGTATACCTACGCAAATACCCAATATTTTGTCGTAATTATAGTTTTTAGTGCATTTTATTATAAGTTTATTATTTTTAAATCTTTAAGGCATTAATAGACTTTTATAAAGAAGTTTATTTTTTTAAGGTATCAAATTTCCAGCTTTAAAAATAATTATTTGTTGTTTTTAATAATGTAGGTACTAGGAACCTTTAATTTTTCTAAATATAGATGAAAAAAATATTTTACACACATGTAGATTTTGTTTAAATTCTATGAATGTTGAAATATACAGAAAAAAAAAATGACGAATAAAAAAAATGACCTTAGATTTTTGTTTGATGCATTTTTTGTGGAAATCCGAATTACAATTAGGCATCTCAATATATGGTTTTATTGAACTGACGCCGCTTACTTGTCGTACGCTAAAACTTCCAACTAATGATCCTATACAACACAATTTAAAATTAAAATACATATTTACCATTTTAATAACATATTTTTAGTAAAATTTTGAACATTAATTTCTTCTTTAACTAACCCACATATATTTCTTGTTCTTCATTTAATGTTAAGCAAACATGTTTAGCATAATTTTCAACACTATCGAGCAATTTTTTCTTTTCATTTAATCCATCAGGTCCATCGTCTTTATTTAAAATAACGATTTCTGAGACTTGTAAAAATGATTTCACCTATAATAATCGACATAATAATATAATAAAGACTTCCGTTGGAATTTATTAAAATCTTCTGCTATATAGAAATATACGTACCACTTCGGTGTTTATCTCTGTTTGCGAGTAAATATTATGCATATTAGAATTAACATTTTTTATGATGTATCTCATGTTATTTATGGCATTTGACGTTGGTGCATTATCGTAGGCTGTAAAATATATATCAATACATTTTTATATAAAATCTCTATTTGTTTAGTTATTACCAAAATTATGTACCTATTAATCTTGCGTATATCCGATCTCGTAATGATACTAACGATTGTGAAACAATTATATTATTAAACTTTGGAAGTACAAAAAAAGTACGAGAAATTGAATCTAATAGTGCCAGACCAAATGGAATGTATTCTATCCCGTACGATACGCTGTACAATTTTATTATACATAATAATTAATAACAGTATTGTTTCAAATAAAATAATTATAAAAATTCTGTATTAAAAAAAAAAATAGAAACAATAGTGGTGATACTATACTTTTCTATAATGTCGTTATTGATATGCGTTGAAATAACGTTAAATAGCTCATTAGAAGTTTTTTCATATATTTCAGTTTTGAAAGTTTTTAGTGTTGTCATATAAGTGAATAAATATGCTTCCGATTCAGTTAGCATTTGTTTCATTAACATTCGATTATATTTTTGTACAAAGAATCTACACAAAAATATTATTATATTTAGTTTCAGTATATAGTTACATCGTTTCAAATCAAAAACAGTTACCTAATTTTTTATAATCAAATTTTTTTTTTTGAAAATACGATTAGAAAATATATTTTACATTCCGTATACCTAGGTGTTTTGTATAACAATAACTAATAAGCAATGTGTTGTAAAAGAAATAACAATAGACATGGTCGTGCTATAGATAATTGAAGGAAACGTACTTTTGCACTATACTACAAGGTTACGAACCCAGGGTTTGATTAAATAGAATAACTATTAACTTATATAGTTAAACCATGGAATATTGTATTATTATAAAATACTTACGTTGTATCTTCATCTGAAACCTGTGTTGGACGATGGACAGATATTTCTGGACCTTCAATCGTACTACAACTATCGTAAACATTGCATACTTTTAAAATAGTTTTAATCCTTGATATTGTGTCCAAATTGACTACATTAATAAGAAAATGAATAAACTATCTTGGCTTTATAAAAACACACATCACATAAATAATATCTGCTTACGACCCAGTGGCGTATTTAAAATTTACTTCGGTGCGCCAATTTGTCAGGGAACTCTATCCCACCTTATTTGTTATTTTATATTTAGGTGAGATTTGATAATATGAGCCATAATTTAACGTACTTGACATTGTTTTGTAATTTGTATGTTTATGGGTAGTTATTTATTGTTTACTGTACAACGATTATTGATGCTCAAAACATTTGCATGTGTTATTTAATTTAAATATTATGTAATTTCAAGTCTTATAAGCTATATATAGGTATTGAAATCGAAATGAATATGATTAATATGAATTTCAACTGTACTTCGTTCCTACTCAGAATCTAAAGGCTTTGGAGTGTGATATATCATCAGTGTCTGGGATCACCCACCGCCTGTAAATACACGACTGTTACGATCTACAAATACAATAATTTTACTAACTTGAGGGGAGAATTGTTTCTGTTTGTAACCTGAAAGTTGATGTGTAAAAATATATTGGAACTGTTGTAAATGCTGGTAGATAAAATCCGAAACTATATCGGATTGGGTGACTAGATTTTCTATCATATGCAGTATCGGTGTAAAATTTGAACTTAGTTAAAATACCAATTCCTTCTTTTGGTGTTACCTAATAATAATTAATACAAATTCATATAGGTCATAAACTCATAATTTTATGTAATTACTAACTACATTACAGCTAAAATAGAGTTAATAAAAATACGTACTTCTAATTTGAATGTTCGTGGTGGAGCAACTATTGAAACCGGAACCACCCCAAACATTGAATATTTTAATGAAGCACAATAGACATTAAGTTTCAGTAAGAAATCTGTATTTTGGTTAATTTTATTTGGTAATGTTACTACAATGCGAATATCACGCGAAAATGTTTCATTTCGACCAGGCATAAATTCTCTAATGACTTTAATTTTTCCACCCTATATATTAAGTAATGTAAATTATTAAGTATTAAATGTTAATCCATTGATAAAATTGAATCTATTTATATTAAATAAAAAATTATTTACAGCGAATTCAACACTTATTGTAGTTTGTACCATATACACAACATAATAAAATAAGAAGACAAAATCGTATTTTGTTGTTAGGTATTTACCTACCATATGTTTTGACGTTAAATAACTGTATCCAGAATCTGATGACGTAGTCCAAGTAGTTAAGCAACTGGCAGTTAATAAAGAGACAGTAGCGGCCATTACAATACTACTTCCGGGGTTTGTAGGTATACTTGGGTTGAAATTTCCATCTGGCCAATAAAACATTATGTGTGGACCAGTTTCAAAAGAAACCACAACCACGGATACAGCTGAGTCAATCGGAACGCCACCTAATGATATTTGAACCACAAAGTAATACCTAAATAATAACTTTTATAGTTAAAATTACAATCAAAAAAAGACTAAATTAAATCCAAAATTAAATGGTATACATAATATTATTACCTATGATAATATAAAGGTCCACACACACACTGAGGTGATAGTGCAAAATGGAGCCTCACACAATTTACCGCTACCACCGTGGTAACGCCAAGACAATATAATTTTTCAGCAAACCCAGTTTTAAATTAGGTAAGTTATTTAAAATTACGTGCTGTGGGTTTAATAGTAGATTTTGAAAAAAAAAATAAAAAAATTTTTAACGAACTATTTAAGTATTTTTGTGCGTTTAACTAATTATGATAGGATGCTTGCATAGTTATATTTTTCTAAACTATAACATATAATTATATTATACTATTATAGATTATATTATTGTTGTGTATTGACCTCTGTAATGAATCATCATTTGAATGCTAACTAACTAGTATCTTGCATAGGGAGTTAAAATATGATACCAGTTATATTAGCCTACTATAAGCCTATAAATAGGTGAATATTTCCCAGGAAATAAAAAAGCTCCGTTTTCACATTTTATAATATTTGTTAATATTTTTCATGTAATTTAAAATTTAAATAAAACATAACTTCTATTATATCAGGATGTTTATGCTACAAAAAGTAAGTTTATATAAATACATAATAAATCAATAATACTAAATCTAAAATACACAAAAGCTTTAAAACATAATTTGAATATTTAAATAAATTAAATACCTTCCTGGTTGCAATGTTAATTCACGGATTATTAATTCTGACGATGTTGATGATGACTTTTCATCCATAGCTTCTTTTAGCGCAGGATAATTCCCAACAATTAAACAATCATCACCATTAATTGTTTTGCAAAGCCATTTATACTATAACAAACAAATACTAGCTGTGGTATAATAATTATTACTAGTAAATGTATGTATAGATATTAGATATGAATATAAATACAAAAATATTTTATTGAAAAAAATCATAGGAAAACTTAATTTATTTAATTATATACGTATACATGTGAAAACTATACGTCTTTGTGGAAAGTTTAATTTAACAGTAGTTTTTAACATACTTGTATATCTCTCATTGTGCCATAATTTTGATGTTTTATCTTTAAGTTTATGGATCGACCAAACCCAACTACAATTTGCTGTGGCACAATAACTGTTTTTGAGTCAAACGGTTCAATTCCAAATTGGATTTCATCCTATATCATTGTAAATATTATATCGTGTAAGTATTTATATTTTAAAACATATTGTTTTCAATTATTTATAAAATTGTATTTGTTTTAAAATTATTAAAAATGAATGGTGTTTAAAATGGTTATATAAATAATGAATAAATATTTTAATTAAAAATCACAGATCTATAAATATAGTGTTAATAAATTAGTTATACCTATTTAAAATGTTACTCTAGAATTAGTGGTTTCCAGACTTCCATTGTCTTTTTTGTATCAAAACAATGAGAACACCAATAACGATATTTAAAAGAGTTTATATAGGCAACGTTGATTGCCATAACTAATATTTTTTGGGCATTTGATTAAACATTCGAAACATATAATTATAAATACTTATATACAGTAAGGTACAAGTGGTGGAAATATCATGCGAATTCCGGGTATTTGTAAGCTGAGAATGTCTCCACTCTATAATTCGCTAATTCCCTTCGTAGAGTTCGACTTAACTGTAAAAACTACGCCTTGGTCAAAAACAATAATTTATTGCTAAATATAGACAATATTTCTCTCGAGTGATATTAATAGTACGCAAACGACGAACCATATAAATATATAATAATTAAAATGTTATTCCAATTGTTTAAAATTTACGATATGGAATGACTTACTTGACTCGAGGTAAAATCATTTTTTTTATAAATGCACAATATTTTATCAATATTCTTTAAAGTTCTATCTAATGTTTTTGTTTTACATATTTTTATTGTTAATCTACTACGATCTTAACTATTATTATTATAATATGTTAACATGTTCGACTTATGTTGAGGTAAACTGAATTAAGTAGTAGCCGTATATTAGAGAACAATCGTTTTTAACACATGACGTATCTATTATAGAAGGTAATAAATAATGACAGACATTTCTAATTAACGGTGCATTCAAATTGCGTCCCTAAATGATATTTTGTCGGAGTTGAGTCCGTGGTTTTGTCACAACACATCCGAGTTGCGTCCGCGGTTTTCTCGTGACATGTACGAATTGCGTCCACGGGTTTTTCAGCGACTGAGAATAATGTTTGGTGATAAACTCGTATAGATAATCTCGATTATCGATATCGTATCTGTAAATACTACCTACAATTTATTGTTGGAAAATAATTTTGTTCACGTTAGCATCAGTCATACTTCGACATTCCATCCTTATATATTTTTATTTATATTTATTTAACTTTGCAATGAAAAAACCTAATGGCTATAAAACCTAATGACAAAAGAGTTGATAGTGTTTGTAATTATTTTGAAAAAAATTATATTTCAGTGGAAAGTAAATTTCAACCGTCAATATGGGGCGAGTTCTCAAACTCGTTAATGCGTACCACCAACGCATGTGAATCGTTTCAATCAAAATTAAATGGAATGTTTTATTTATTCGTTATACCCTAACATTTTTCAATTTGTTGAAGTATTGAAAAATGTTTGAACTGACATTTATATTAAAATACGAAGTTCAAATTTAGGAAACAAATGAATAGATGTGATGTAGAAAAAGAAGAATTTAGTAAAGAAACTATAACTCAGTTTGAAAACAAAAATATAACACGTCTTGAATTCGTTTAAAAATTAGCAAACAATAATTTACCAATACATACGTAAATTATAACGACACCATTTAAACGGTTCAACGATTTTTAACCTCACCATTTTATAAAATAAACGTTACATCTCAGTCCTAAATAAACCCCTGAATGAGAATAATGTCTCTATCGTTTTATATTTCAACAATGTGAATACGATAGTTTCAGTATAGTGTCACATATTACCTATATAATATAATAAATAATAATGTATTGGCTCGAAGTATGCACGTCTTTAACGTACCTATTGGAATATAATAAAAGAAAACACGTTGCAGTTTTCAAATTTACATCATATAGAAACTGGACTAATTTTAAAATAAAATATAAATTAAAAAATTCTCAACTTTAAATTCTGAAGTTCTGTTGTTTAATGGTCTCCCCTTTATGTGTTTTATTGTTCTTAATTTTCGGCTATCCACGTTAATTATTGCTTATTGTTTATTTATGTATAACAGATTATAATATGTTTTTATAAAAAAAATATGAGTAGGACTAAAGACTTATGTGTAGACAGTATGGTTTGTATGATTGTAGATGTATGGAAAATCTTATAAGTACTTGTCAAGTACTTGTATAGATTTACCTTCGCCATTGCTGTAGTTTTTTTTTCCAGGAATACGTTGTCATTGTGTAGCTCACAACCGATTGTATAATTGTTGCCTTGAGTTAGTCCTTTTGTATCTAATATCAGTACTGGACCATTTACTCCGATGATATTGTATTTACTGTCTTCGGTTATAATATACCAACTATACTACATACGTACGGATAAAAATGTCATCAATAAAATGTGCGAGTTACAACATTTTTAAAAAATTAGTATAATTTAAAAAAAAACACGTATGGTAATATCTATAGGTATATTATGTTATAGTGTTTTGTATAGCAAATAACTAGACAAAATGTAACATCTGAATATAAATGTATATTTTTACTCAATGAATCTATATATGAATTTATTGCATATTATGCAATATTCCAACATTCGTTACGAAATGATTACTTCATAATTTTATATGTATATATTTGCATGACTTAACGAATTTAAGTGACCTCTGACAATATTTTATACAAATTGATAAAATTTAGTAACTCATTTGAATAAATAAATTTTATAGCTCAATAAAAAGATAAAACTTGAGGTCATATTTGAGGAATTGAAAATCCAAAACAACAATAATTTATAAGGAATCATATATCATTTACGTGCCGTAAAACGAAAATAATAACATTACTTTATTATGATCAGTTCGTATACAAGTCAAAATAAACTATAAAGAACACTAGGAATTCGGTGTATGTTGTCTTCGGGAATACATTTTTAGAATGGAAGGTTATTTATGAAAAAATCACGATCATAACACATGTTAGGTACTTAATACGTACAAAATAATTAAACTAGATATACCTATAATACAAGTAAGCAACTTGTAAAAATATAGAAAAAAATGATTATAATTTTAATCAAAACGTCCTCATTAATTCGATAAATACAACTATATAGTACTAGGAATTTAATTAAAAAATATTGATCGTAGAGTTAAAACTTTATGTGTTTATCACCATAACTTATTTTTTTATACATAAAGAAAATTTCCAAATTTTTAAACTTATTTACTATACCATGATAAATATTTATAATCACATCATTCTACGGTACGGTATATTGACTTATAAGTTTAAGTTATAAATCTGAAATTTATAGAAACAATTTATTCAACCTACAGTATTTAAAAAAAATACTATTATAATAACATTAATATAATACAATATGAATTGTTCTTAGAATTTGAAACATAATCGTCTGTCTTCTTCTCTAAGATTCGTTTACAATGATTTATCATTAAATTCACATATGTACGCAATGTAGAGTATACGTATTGATCATAATTCATTGTAGATACTATACAAACTTATTAAACAGCAGAAGCGAATTCCCCGTTTTCTTTTTGTATTTCATATATTTTTATATGTGTTTGATGTTTATATTTAATACGACATTTTTAAAGTATATTTTACTTGTAAATTATTATAATCGTCCTCGACTGGTTCTCCGCAAGTTGGATATAACACTGTTTCAAATATAGCTTCAGATCCGATTGCAATGATTGGACGTGCCATTATTTTCAATTTTGGTTTGGATTTAATGCCATGGGTTTCTATTAATTTGAATTTGAATTGACTTTTCAAGCCTGATTGGTTCAAAATATTAGTTCCTGACAATTCTAAAGTATAATCAACATACGGCAACATCTGTCAAAAAGTAATTATGATTAATTAAATGCGTAAATTAACTACCATCCAATAAACCACAGGACATTAAATATTCATAAATTAGGTTTTTATAAAAATTACCAAAGCACTGTTTAAACAAATGCTATTTGTGAAATTTTGTTGATTTATCATAATCACAAGACCTCTGACACTGTTCCTCACTAAAGAGGATCGTTGTGAAGACTCGTCTATTGACATGTGTGCAGAGTTTGATAGGTCATTAAAGCTTAATATCGGACTAAACCTGAGCTTAGGTGAACCAGATGTAGACACACTTATGACTTGAGAACCAGTGCAATCATATACAGGTTGATCGGAAGACTGTGTTCCAAGGATGACGCCATCGTCAACATTACAGAATTGTCGAGGTCCATTCAGCCAATATACCGGCAATGTAACCTAACAACATATTGCACTTAATTATTATTATTTTAATTTGTAATTACCAACTATTATGTCTATGTGTATTATTTAAATAATAATTTTGAGACTATAGATTAGTGTGAATGATTACAAAAACATTTATTCGAATAAACAAAATAAATAATAATATTATAAATTTATAACTGTATCAAGCTATAGATAATAAAGTAGCTACATATTGTACATCGTAATATACTATAATATACTACGTTCAATGTACAAATATTTAATAATATAGGTAGGTACAAAATATACCTTGAACCAATCACAATTTTAACTTACATATATTTAAATAAAATATTTCGATTCTTATAATAAATATTCAGGATAATTGAATTAATAAAAAACAACTATTTATGAATATGTGGTTTGTAATATCATTTTAATTTTACTATACTCTAGTTATCCTTAAGCTTCCTACTCTGGAATTAGCCTAGTTGAACTTATTAACTTACAAGTTACAATACATCACTTTTATAAAAATAACTATTTACACACTATTGTCTATAATTCAAATTATAAATAAAATAGAAATGTTTGTATTCTATTAACTATTCCATTAAATTTAATATATCGGTTAGGTTATAATTTAACCTGTTAATTAAAATATTTGATTTTGAGTATAAACAAATTAATCACCTCAGAAGGAATTATTGGTACAGTCATTTCAATATTTAACATAGCTGTACTCAAATTCGGCCACGACCGGTAACTCCTTATATTATTGTTTGAAGAAAATTGAATATGAAGTTTGTTCTCTTTAATAGTTTTCACATTTCCTAGGAGTACCGTTAAATGATCTGAAGAAAACCAACAAACAGCATCTATACAAATTAAAATAATATTATTTAACAAAATTTTAATCAAGAGCTCAATTTTCATCAATTAAATATGTTAATTATACCGTGACCGATTTGATTTAATGTGATTGGCGTGAATATGATCTCACACGAATCTGGTCCCTCTACGTTTTGATCAAATTGAAACCAAATAGTCCTCAAATCTTTAGTAAATCCAGATTTCATTACTTTTGGGCGATTGGCCTGAACCGTCACTACTTTGAAATTGTTCGAACTAGAGGATAAGATGTCTTATACAAAAAATATTAAGTTATAGCCTATAGGTAATAGTACTATTAATTAGTAAATGTATAATCCTATCTATATATTATATTCATTATCTATATAGGTATTTTTTACGTATTCTCGTAAAAGTTTATCAATAATATCCATATGTGCATACACTGCACAGACGTACAGTGGCTATTATTATAAAAAATATGTTTTTAATAAATAATATCGCATTGTCAGTACAATAATGCCATAACTCAAAAAAATCAAACCTAAAAGATTTTTATCCTCGTAAATATCTCTACTTTGTGTGATTTCAACTTTAAAAAAAAAACTAAAATTTTTCTAGTTATGGATAATATTCTACTACTTTTTGAATTGATTTTAATATTATTTTGGCCTTAAACAAAATGTATGTAGTATTAAAAATTATGGTTTAATTAATATATTAATATATTAAGTTAAACTACAAAACAAAATAATAGCATAACATAATATTTTGTTTATAAAATGAACAACTTCATAGTCTCTTGAATGTTTGATTATTTTTAACAATTTTAACATTGAATTAACCTTATTGGAACAAGTCTAGGTCCAAACCCAGAGAACGAAATAAACACTACTATGAAAGGTGTTTTTACCGTTGTTACGGTAGGTTAGCAAACACCTGTACCTATGTGTGGCAAGGTTTTGACTACTACGAACCCCAGTGGTCACCCATCCGGAAACTAGTAGCAGCGGACGTTACTTACTCTCAGTCGTATAGCACGACTTGTGCAGCTAACGCGTCGTCTCAAGCCACAGTTTTCTTTTTTTCAACAATATTAACATTGAATTTTAACAATTTGTATATTAAATTATTATTATTACAAAATAATACTTACTATAATTTTAAAACTATAATAATAATATCACTTTTTGTGCTAAAATAAAAAATAAATAACATCTCTTCTGTCTCTTAGTTTCCCTATTTTTCAAATTAAATAATTTTTTTCTCAATAAATTATCCATCAATATTTTCTACTATGGTTGAAAATTGATAATTATAGAGAGTAGAATTATTATTTTTACTTGTAATAGTCTATTAAAAAATATTTTGTAACAGTATTATGATGTTAATTTAATAATACATATACCTAATATTAATTTATTATTATTATTATATTATATAACGGGCACAAGGCCCAAAAGTGCAATATTAGGTACATTATACATACATTTAAATAATGTAATATTTGGCAACAGAAAGTAATTAAAAATATCGGTTAATATAACTTAAAAAATACAACATTTTGACGACATAAAAAAATTAATAATTAACAAAACACATAATATTATCAGTATTATAGACTAAATAAGGTAGGGTGCTCATTGGCCAAACGCATCATTTGATCAATTGGGTTGTTCTTACCATAGTTAGTACGATGGAAAGGAATTACAAAAGGAAAACAAGATCTAGAAAATTTGTTTGAAAAATACAAACTTTACTACTTTTCCTTTAAGTTAACTCTTTTAGGGGTTTCAATAGATATTTTTGTATCACACAAATTTAAAAAGTTTTTTAACTTTACCACGAGTAGTCGCTATAGTTATATTATAATATTAAAAAAATATCCACACTTTAAATAATATTGGTTAGAGTATGACTAGAGTAAAAATTAGTGTAATAAATGAATGATAATAATATTTTAATATTATTTTTTTTTTGACGTATGTTATTATTTATTTATTTATTTTATTAATTCAAACGGGATGAACCTAACAACAATTTTAACAGTTATTACATTTGTGGATTTAAATCTATTTTAATGAATGACAGTAAAAAGTATATATATAATAAAACAGGGGGTCAAGTGGATGTCGCTCCGCTGTACAGTAGGTTACAAATAGCCAGTAGGTCACTGTACAATGGATGGTATTAAATTTGAATTCAATGATATAATATCATTGTATACGAAAAACGATTCTGAGCGGAGACGGTATGTCAGTCTAGGATATTTTAAATTATATTGATATTGTTATTTTACGGTAGCTGCTAAGTTGAATTAATATTATTCATATTATTTAATTATTAACCTAAAATTATCAGTGATGCTATAAAAATATTTTAATATATACTTTTACTCTTTAAAATTGATTTTAATATGTAATATTTGATTACCTAAAAAAAAAATTGTGACTACAGATTTTTAATATTTTTCATCTGCCTTTGAAACTATATATTAGAAGCCTACTATTAAATTTTCAAGATTTTTTACCCAACAAATAAAATTTTATTGACATTTATAGAAAAAAAAACTAAAAAAATTGGAAACTGAAAATGTCCGTTAACAGCTCAATAAAGGTCAGAATATTTTGAAAATGCTATGGTGTGTAGAAAATGCTTATATAAACATTCAGTCAAAATTGCATGTCTTTACGGTCATTTCTTTTAGAGCTATACCAAAAACCAAAGTCGATTTTGTCAAAAATTGGTTTTCCGTAAAAATTCCCGTTTTTCCCTTAATTTTTCATTTGTTTTTCACGGCGCTCATGAAAACTACTTGGAAATTTTAACTTTTGACCCCCCAAAGTACCAACTAGATTCACTTTCCTATCAGAAAAAGTACTATTGAAGAAAATCGAAGCATTTTTACTGTCCTAAAACGTGATGACAGACACAAAAATAAAAAAAAAACACACATCATTGTAAAATCAATACATTCATCGCTCCGCTCAGAATCTAAAATAATAATTACAAAACAAAACAATACAAAAATATAATATAATATCGAAGATAATAATAATACAGGTAGGTTCCTAACAAAAAATAATATGTACAGAAAAAGATGTATAAATAATAAGTAGTTAATAAATTACAAAAACGTAATTATAAGAAAGAAAATTAAATAAATCTACTTAGGCGTCATAAGCTATTTTCATAAATCTATTAATAGGTGAACCAAGTGCACAATTAGTTCTTTGAAATGGAATGTAAAATATTTTTGCAAATCTAGCTCGACAATGACGGACATTGAAATTTTTAGGAGCTGTGTAATTCAGGACAGTTATCCTCAGTATTATCTCAATACGCGGCGTTATAGCTTTGAAAGTTTGATTGTTTTAAGTCGCAAAAGCGCCATATTTCAATATATAACCTTTGTTCTAACCCTATGTACTTGTTTCAGTAAATGAGCTACATCATTTCGTTTTGCGACCAATTTTTTTTAGGAATTTAACATATACGTTCAATATAATAAAGATTTTCACCATGCATTATTTTTATTAATATAATGGCGCTACCAAAAAAAAATAAGAAAAAATTACGAATTCGTAGACACCATATAACAAAAATCATAAATTCGAGTTGTGGCCTTATTGTACTGACATTTTTTATAAAATTAATTTTATGAACATATTTTGGTCATACCTTAACATTGCATCAATTGCATCCGTTGAATATACTACTGTTATTTGGTATTCAGTGGCCCTATTAAGTTTATATTCAGGGCAAGTAATCCATGTGGATAGTTTATTTCCATTGATCGAGTTTGTTGGTAAAATTATATAATCTTCTCCATCAGTCAAATGACATAATAAAGGAACAGGCTCACTCAAGTTAAATATTTCCAGTTTGAACTTTAAGCGTAATTTGTATAAAAAAAAAAAAGATTTATAAGTGTATAGTGTGAAACTGAACATGCATTACTGTATATACTTACTGAAACGCTTTCTCCTAATTTTACTGTGTTTGGTTCAACGTTTCCGATTATCAAATGAAGACTATTAACAAGTAAAAAATTACCATCAAAGTTCATAAGGGAACCGAATTTTGAACATTGTATCTTGAAAGCGCCTAAGATTGTTGGAATTTCGAATCGTGCCAATATCGTAAAACTGTCACTTAGATTTATATCAGTTTTCTATAATAACAGAAATAATTATACATTTTTAAAACATCAAATTACAAAACACGATTTAAAGTAAATCCCATAATTTTTGAAATTCCAATACCTATAATTTTACCTTGAAATATAATATGAATATATGAGCATTAAGTTTGTTAATTAACAGATAACAGTAAGTGTTTTCTAATTACTACTTTTAATTTTTTAAACTTTAAATATATAAGATTTACGTTTGATAATATTCTTCACTTGGTTCGTTGGAATTTGGATCTCATATGTCCACGTTTTAGTGTACAGTACGTCATGTAGATACGAAAATACAAACATGTAATATATTAATATGCATTTAAAAAATGTGTAGCTTATAATTTTTATATTTTCCAGGAATTGTTTATAACCTCGCCCCTCCAACACAACTGATTGTTTACAAGATTGGCAAATATTCAGAAAAATTTTGTAGTATGGGTTTTGTTTTTCAATGGGCGCTAAATAAGTTCTGCAGGCCGTAGATGACTATTGGTATACTGATAAGTGATAATATTAAAGATTTATTTATTTACATTTTTTGTATAATTCTTTAAAATAATATATTACATATATATATATAATAATAGTATTACCATAATGGTTTGGGAATCCAAATCCATTACGTTGCATGTAATTGATTTAACCATGTCCACTGTAGACGCCAATCCTTTTATGTGAATAACTGTAGCAGTATTATTTTGTACGTCATGGATGAATGGTGATATATATATTTCATCAATGGCTTTTATAGAGTTGACTAAATGGAAATATTATAATATAAATTATTGTCATCATATAGTTTTAAGGTAAAAAGATGGTTTACAGTATAATATATTTGAGAAATAAAAACGGTTTTTAAACATTGTGTTAATTTATAGTTATAACCTATAAATTATTCACTTAATCATTTTTGTTCTTAATTTATACAATAAACTTACCTAATACTATAACTGAAATTATAAAAACTAATGATGCATGAACAAACATTTTTAAAACATGTATCTGGTCACCATTCGCTTATGCCAATCCGTACGATCGTTTTGTACTATCAGGCCGGAGCAACGTACTTTTACTTAACTACCTGTTATGATTTTGTTTAGCAATATGTTTAGCCGTAGTTGTCATGGAAATAAAAATGTCAATAGACATTAAAATCAATTGGTGAAGAATGAAAATTGTATTATGTTTTACTTATTGCAATAGTATAATATCAAACATAAATTATAATATAATATATTATACTATATCATATTTATTATAATTTAATTATATTAATATAAATCGGTACTTCCGTAAACCTTCAAATTTATTAATTATATTTTACATTTTATGATACAACTACTTCACTAATTGTATTTAACAAAACGTTTATTAAATTTAAATTGAACATACGCATGTAGTAATCTTTTACTTATTAGTTATTATTATAAACATTTTTTTAATGAAGTTTAATTTTTCTTACTAAAGCTCAATTTTGCATAAGTAGTTGAGAATAAAACAAAATAATTATGACATGTGAGACTAATGATTACTTATTTAGAATATTTTAGATATTTAATATAAGCATGCGGATATATGTATAAAATTGATAGATTGATAATTTAAACAATAATATTATTAATAGTTTTTCAACTATTATAAATACAATAAATGGGGGACGAGGTGGCCGAGCGGTCTAAGGCGTCGGTTGCGGCGCTGCCGTCGCCGCTTCGATTCTCGGTCACTGGGCGGCATTTTTCTTCGGGCAAGTCACGGTGTCCGGAGAACAAGTGCCGCTATCCCCCACTCCGGGGCATGGCAGAAACCTACGGGTGCCCCACTAGAAATTCTGCCACAACACACACACGTGTACCAAAAAAACCAACCAAAACCAAAAACCAAACCAACTGTTCCACCCCCACTGTTCCACCCAAAAACAGGCTAATGACCTTAGTTGTCGAAGCCTTCAACCCCCCCCCCCAATAAAAAAAAAAAAAAAAAATACAATAATACAAACCAAACCAAACAAAATATTTATTTTAAAGACCTATGTTATAAAAGATGAAACAGCATTAAAATTCAAGTAAAAAATAGAAACTTTGAATTTTTATAAAATAGTGAGTTTATTACATGGGTACCTATTACATTTTGGTTAAGTTTAAAAATGTAGCTTTTCCATAAATTTGTACAACATCATTTTCTAAACTTCATCAATTTACATAATGCCTGTAAGTGTTACTTTTTCAGTCATCTTTTATTTATATGTATTTAATCCATTATTCCACTAGCTATATAATATACCTAATATAATATTTTATTATATTATGTTACTAGAAAATATTATATTAATTTGCTATTTAACAATATTTGTATACTAGTATAATATTTTTTTATAATTTATGTGAACTTATTATGAAACTATTAATTTGGATAGTAGTATTTAATAGCATATAATAATATTTCGGCATATTACTTATCGGCGTGCGTACAATATTGAATACGGTTCATTTCATCGCCCATTGACGAAGTAAATATAATTTGTTATACAATTCATGGTATCAAGGTTTATTCATTATTCATAAATCATAAGTAATAATCATATCATTAATTTTTTATCACCGTGACCAACGGGCAATGAGTAGGTACCGTCCGTATATATTAGGTACACAATTGTTTAGCACTTAATAGAACTAAATGGTACAACATTTTAAAATTGATTTGATTAATAATCGATAAACAATAATAAATCAATGGTGTCGACATAATTAGAAAAACATTACCTACTCAAATTATTTTCATTCTTTTTATTTTAATAATTATGGCTTATATAAAAGTGAGTTAATTTGAGAGATCATTAATTTCTCCACGTTATTTTTTTTCAAATATAGCTGCATCGTAGTTAAATTGTTAGTTGTTACTTGATGATTGGTACACTGAAGTCCAAATACTATCTACTTATAAATGTATACCTTATACAGTTATACCTATATACATGCAAGATTAATAATTCCGATTTCTGGGGTGGTCAACAAACATATTACACAACTTACAATATTCAAAATAACATAATTTATATATCACACGTGTATATGTGATAAATGTAATATATTATATTTTCATAAAAATGCAATTTATTAAACTCGTAACTTCAGAGTTCAGACACTTATTGAGAAAATACCTACCAGCTAATACATTTTTAATTAAAATTTGGTTGACTATTATGCTATGTATACTTACCCACACAATATGCATATAGTATAGTACCTACAATCTACATAAGCATAGATATTTGGATATGGGACTGAGAACCTACCTTATAATATTGAATGAGCTTAAAAAATGTTTAGGAAATATTTGGGGGCTAGCCACTAACCCCCCCCCCCTATTTGCGCCTGTATGCGAGTACCTACCACGCATAAAACCTATGTATAATTGGGACATTGGGTTGTGTAAATAGTTTTAGGACTTTTAAGGTGTGAACTATAGTATATAGGTACCTATTACTACAATACTACCTATAATAGTCCTACAACCTACCTATACATATATAAATATATTGTATATAGGTATACTGCGGTATTTACGTGTAAATCAACAATGCTGTAGGCAATTGCAAATTATCGGATAATAATAGGTATACAAACCACGAGTATTTATATGTAGAACATAATGTGTAATAATTATATATACATTTACATTCACACTATCTATAGCAATTATTTCGATTACATATGAGTTGTCGGTTTTATAATGCATCATACACAAAGGTCAAACTCACCATGAACAATAAACCTGCAGCAACGTCGAGGGCTATAATATAAAATTCTAATAAAAAAATCCACTCCTGGTCTAGCTACTAGCTGGGTAGGTTAGGTTAGGTACCAATAAACGAAACGGCGTCATCGATGATCGATGTATATTATAAACATAAATTCTTTGGTCATTGACTGGTATGCGCGTGAGTCTGCCGCCGCGAGACTTATGTGACGTGTAACTTTATCGTCAAATATATATTTTATAGTATAGCTATAATGTAGTGCTTGCGGCTGAATTATAGATGTTTTACTACGTATGATGGATCATTATATGGGTAAGTACCAAACGACATTATAATAATATTATATTATTAGTGTCAAATTATTTCACGTACCTATGAAACAATAATTTGGATAAAAAAAAAAAATTGAAAAAGCTATTTGCAATATTTATCAGTTATAGCGTCACAATGATTCGCGTACCTTTATATCAATGAAATGATTAAATTAAATTAAATTAAAATTATTTTTACCAAATTCCTCGCAACTAAAAAAAAACCGGAGACACTACGGTCTGGCACGGTACAAACGATCACGCGCTCATGGTGTATGGTAATGCACATGAATAATTCATAATTAATATAGTTGTATCATATTATACGATAATATGAACATATTATACATATAGGCATGTAACAGATGGCTAGGAACGGTATCGGAGGTGATCGGTTTATCTTCCGATACATTAATTATTGTTGTATACGCCAGCCGGAATAGGTAAAACGCGCGCGCGATAATAACGTTGTATTCTGATTGTTAACGAATACACCTACGGCGATAAGGCGAGCGGTGACTCAAAACGTTCCGGCGCGCACGCACACGATATAACAATAATAATAATAATAATAAATTCCCGTCGACAGACTGCCTATATTAAAATTGTTATTATATCTCATTCATTTTTTGCTCCATAACGTATATGGTAATATTATTATTTTGCGGAACACAATAATTGTATAACTTTAGGTAATACGCAAGTGATGTGTGCGCTGCAGTCCGCGTGTGTGCGTACATACGGAATCGCCGCTTAGTGCCAACGTAGGCGCTCTCCCCCGCTTGGCGGTCTCGCAAACCATACGATACATCGTTTTTATTGTATATATACAAGCTGCCGCAGCGGCCGACCGGACGCGATGGACGACGCCGTCAATACTACCGCAGGTCGCTGAACACGGAAATATCGGAGTACTGTGCGACGGACGGCACCGCTACAGCTAACGTCACCACTCACGCGGTGTCTGCACTTCACGGATCCGACGCCCGCGATGGACGCGTTGGCCGTCGCGGCGGTCCTGGTGCTTGCGCTGACTTGCGCGGACGCGGCCGCCAACGTGGACATCGGCCGCGGCGTGGACGTGCTCCAGCGATTCGGCATCATCGGCGACGTGCTGTACGGCGACGTGTCCAACACCAAGGAGACGGTCACCCACGACATAATCGACGGGGCCGAACGTTTCACGTGAGTGTGCTTAAAAATAATTGTGCTTATCCTGTAAGTCATATTTTTATAGCCACAGCCACAAAAAAAAAAAATTTGCTCAAAACTTCAACCATTTTGGAGTTGAATGTTGGGCTGAAGATAGACAATTCTTGGGGTAACTGCGTGTTATTGAACTTAATTAAGATATATTTATATAAAGCCAACTTGCTTTACCTACTATGTTGATTACATTTTTTTTAAATATCTGGTAAAGTCAATAAACAAAAATAAGTAGGCAATTCGTTAATGCCTTAATGACGTGATAATGTGTGTTAATTATTCAGGAGTAATAAATATGTACTACTTAGGTTCTAGGTACTTCAAAGTTCGAAATCATAGCATTTTCTTATAGTTTTAGTTTTCAAACAAAAAAAAATAGTTGGATTTCAAAATTCAAAGTATAACTTGTCTAGTTCAGCTTAGCACTCGGCAACTGTTGTTCCAAAAACTATATTATATTGAAAAAAATATTGTTTTCCGACCACTATTTTTGTAAAATCGTAACAGTTGACGAGTGCCACCAATATGAACTGGACGAGTTATCATTTTAACGTTATTTTTGAAAATTATACAGAATATTAAACATTTGTAAATTTAACCATAAACATTTTGTCCATATATACAAATCGCGTTCAACATGACTATTAGTAGTTTATTAGTATAGTACCTTCACCTAGTCAAAAACGTCAGCCAAATACCCGTTGTTTAATAATAAAATATTTCAGATGGATTCGGTTGAACTCTAAAATAATTAAAATTCAGTAGGTACTAGCTAATACATACAATTGACCAACTACTGGATAAGACGTATATTCGTATAGATATTGGTATGTTACTATGTTAGGTTAGGTTTAATCTATATGTGTACTATATATGATGTGTATAATATATATTATACACCTCACAATACATATACGTATTAAGTTAATTAAAGGCTGTGCTGGTGTAGACGCACCACGCACGCACACACCTTGACGATAATGATAACGCTATCGCTATACAACGATTCAGTACAAATCGTACAATTTATTGGTTATTAATTGTCTGTAGAATAATTGTCAAGATAAACTCTAAACGTACACCAAAGCGAAACGTGGTAAAATTAGAATTAGGAACCGTACATTGGTACGCACCTAGGTACGTGCATTTACGACACCGTAAGGAGATAAAAAATACTACTCGCCTGATTGCAAAAATGAAATAAAATTTCAATTTCAGTCTAATTTAAGATTCAAAATTATGATTACATCGAACTTAAATAATTGAGTTGTATAAGAATAAGGGTTTGTCTTAGCATTAATAGCATTGATTATAGATCGTACCTACTTCCTAGTACCTACCTATCCCACAATCAATGATATTACTAGCATTATCAAAATAATCTGTTTTAAAATAGTCGTCTATAATAAAAAGTAATATTATTGATTATAATTATAAATATTTATAATTAATGGTACTGTACTAAATAACCTAAACCGAAAAATCTATTAGTTGAAATTGGTGCACGAAACATTATAATTGGAAACTGGAAAATAGCTTATACCTACTATTATGTAATTTCTACCAATTGAAATAAAACTTATTATTTGAAAAAAAAAATAAAAATATTGAATGTTTTATCAAATTCTTTTCATAAATTTTAAATATAGGTATGTGTGCATTTTTAACATACTAATAACTAAACCTATTAGTACGAGTACTAAACTAAAAAAAATGGTACTATAAGGTCGTATAATTAGTTAGAAGTTATATTATAAATTAATAAATTATAACGTTTCCCGTTTGGCACCTATATCGTGAATTGTCGGTGAACTGTCAAGTACCTATATATATAAATATATTTTACCTTGACTTTGGTCAATAGTTAAAAATATAGAAACTTTTTTTAAAGTTTACTTATATATAGGGCTTAGTTTACTCTGCAAACATTTAGAATTAAGTATCATTATTTAGGGATATGATTTGAAAGCACTCATAAATGTATATATATTAGTATACCTATTATGTTTTATTCACTATAAAGTATAAACAATATACAATAAAATTACAAAGGGAGAGAAAAAAATGACGAAATAAGTGTCAATTCGATTGTCTATAAAAATGTTAAAAAATATATGCAACTTGATGATATTATATGTAATGAAAATGTAAAATAAAAATACTGCTACTAAAACCTTGCCACCAAGTCATTAAACATATGTACTACTGGCGATTAATGTGGTTAACCAACCGCAATAAAAATAATTCAAGTAGGAATTAATGGAATATTCGAAAAAAAAAATGCTTCAAAAAGTTACATTTTCATTTTTATATAATACAATTTGAACATTAGTAAAACATAATATTTTTTCTTCATTTCATTTAACAGCGAATATTTGCTCAATATTATTGTTCCCACTATATTTTATTCAAAATTTAAATAACATTAATAATAATAACCATTTATATTTATATTTTGTTGTGAATTCGTATAAATTATACTTACTCATTATTCATTAATCATTAGGTATAGTATAGCATACACTATATATAGTATTATAGTACCTATAGTATAAATGACCTTATTGCGCTCATCGGATAACTCACCACATGCATGTACTTATTATCAGTATATTTGCAGTTATGACCTCATGTAGTAAAAATAGCATATACTATACGTATCAATAAATATTTTATCAATAGGCCTATAACTAATATCGATTATCTATCTATGTATACTTATAAATGTTAAAACTAACTCAATTTTATGAAACAATACGTGTTTTACTATCTACTGATTTTATATATAAATAAATTGCCTCTACTTATCGATTAGGAAGTGGTAGTTTATTTTGGCCATTTCAGTGATATCAATGAAGTATTTGAAAAATCACAATATAACATATTATTATATTCTATAGATTGTACTAGGATAAATTATATAGATTTCAGGTTCGGATATACAATACGTAATAGCACTATATACATCGGGAAATTCCCTAGACTTAGATAAAGTGCCAATTATTGTCAACTTAATATTTATAATAATAATATATACTTCATTGTCATTTGAAAAAATGAATTGGTATTTTTATGCATAGGTACCTACTTATTTATATTTTTGCTACTACACTGCTACTTCTAGCTGATGTAAACTTCATATAGATATAGGTTATAAACTCATAACAGACAATACTGTGATATTATATAGGTTAGTGTTAGCGAAATTAGAAATGTAAAGCTCAACAGGACTTCTGTTGCATATCGTTAATAAAAATCAGGATACCAATAAATAACGGTAATATACCGGAGTAAAATGTCGATGATTACAGGTAGTGTAGGCAGTTATTATTGTACTGGAAATATTAAACCCTTTGATATTATAGTACCTAACTATTAGTATAAGAAATAATTAAATCTGTGTTTATTTTATGGAGTATATGATGAATGATGATGCAGCCCATCCCAAGTTATTAAACTAGATAGTAGGTGTAGCGGCCGTTAAACCTTACAAACTCTTGGACTCCTACCTACTATAAAAAGTTCTAGATATACAGCTAAACTGCTAAACGTATAATGTAAATGAGTGGGTGTGGATCACAGACAAATATTGTTCCCACGCACTTTTCAAATATGATTTGTATTACTGTAAAACTGCAGTAGTTGTACGTATAACACTGCACTTAGGACAACCATAAATGGCTATACCTATTCTATACTCATTATAATTACATATTGATATAAAACATGTTGAATGAATCGACCGCGGCCACATCAGAGAACGGATAAGCCACTCGTAAATTATAATGATATGTAGTGTTATACCGTTACGGGTCAATATTTTTTACAGTGTGCAATAGATCAGTTTTGATAATAGTTTTTCCTATTAATCATGTATATTTAGATTATATATATATTATTATATATACCATATCTACGTATATAATATACTTTGTATATTTTGTTTTTTGTTACCATGTATAGTGAACACGTTGAATACAAGCTGTAGGCTTCTTGTTTTTTAGAGCGTATATATATAATATATTTATATTTGTATATAGTAGGTATCAAAATAATATGATTAAGCAGTCCACTCAAAATGTTAGGTACATATTGTGATCCACCGGCTGTGGTTTGAACTTCGAAGACCTCTGGACTATAGTTGAATAACCACTAACTATAGTCTATATAGACATAAAGCCAGCGATAAGAAATTAGAAAATTAGTTTAGTTTTTTTATAGAACTACCATTATTTTGGCTAGGTATATCAATTTAGCCTATGGTTGAATAGTTATAAGAGCCTGTATACATTATAAATACATATTATAGGATTATGAATCATAAAATACCTTATATAAATAACTGGAAAATCAGTATACCTATATTGTGTTTTGTGTATTTACAAATATAATATAATATACTATATTCATTTTTACATAGGTTCTACTCTTCTTTTATTTATCAAGTATTTACCAAATATTTTGATATTAATTAATTAAAATTATTATTTTTTTTTTCAGTGAAGTTTTAAATGTGACAAAAAACCATACAAATCTAATAAACATCACATTTTGTCCTGACTTGGACTGCCTATTTGACGTATATTTTGATGGCTTTCAAGTTGATCTATCCGATAAACCATGGAAACTGTTGACAACAAGTAGATCACGACATATGGTATCCGAACGTTTTGGTGTACCTGATATAGCAATGGGATTCGGACAAAAATTCGTAATTGTGTCTTATAGTCGACCGGTGAAACGTATTAAAACATTTGATAACTTTACACAAGTAGCAGAACTAAAAACAACAATATCTGACAAATTCAAATGTATGTCCATTGGTATAGAATCCATGGTGACGGATTTTATTACAGAGCATGGATCACATTATATTGATGAATATACATTAGGAGATACTGTTTTCCAGGTATAGCCAGTATAGGTTAACTATACTTTTAATAAATTCAAATTAAATATAAGTACCTTCCTTAACACAACAAATATATATTTAGTTTAATATAATGAATTATAATAATATTAATTATTAACAGGTTTGGTTTTTTTTACGGTGATACATAATCATCAATCATCATATACATAAGTATTAAACTACAATAACAATACAATTAAAATAACAACTTACCAAGCTACCGCAGCATGTTTACAACTATATCCAACAAAAACACTCCACCGCACTCCGTGTAAAAAAAATGTCATGTATAAAAAAACGCCACTAAAAGTTGTGGTATAATTTGATGGCTATAAGTTGTTAAACTATAGATATCATTTATGTGTTAAACTTAATGCCTTTTAACTAAACACTTGCTAAATATTGCATCAGCGCAATTTTTTAGATCTTAATCATACCTTGCATAAATTATAAAATATATAATAACAGATTAAATATACTATAATACGAAGGCTATATCAAAATTAACCTCTGGAGAAGAGGCAGAATAATAACATTGTAAAAAGATATAGAAAAAAAAGTCAGCAGCGTTTAGATCAACTTTTTTTCTATATAGTCTTCGTTCAATTCTATACACTTTTTGTGTCGTAGTACAGATTTTCAATATCTATATCCTTCCTAAAAAATAGTATTGCAAGTGTCACAAGCCATTGGTTTACTCAGTTCATGCCATTATTGGATGCAAAGTATAATTGTGATTGTGATTCACGATTTCATCTTTGGGAAAGGTTGATCACTCGGTGCCAAATTGGTACTGTAGTATCCCAATTAAACATTTATACTTATTACTCGCGTCCTTAATTACAATTTTTCTAAGCAGTGCGTGATTGTATAATTTTAACTTGTAAACGCCTTTCATAAGAATTCCTCTGCTTTTATTTTGTATTGCTCTTCTTAGGTTACCTAATGTGTCACAGTAAATGTACCATTTTTAAAAGTTGGAATTTTTAATCGAATCAAACATTAAGGACATTATGTCTTATGAATGGTTGGAATCAATGGCTCCGGAGTCGGGATACTGGTTAGTGGTTGAACCATTCATTAGGGAGAAAATCTCATACAAAATTACAAAGAGTGCATAGAAATTAGAATAAACTAAACGTGGACTATGTAGAAAAATAATTTAAATATCAATAAAACTTTTTTTACTGCAATTTGTTGTTTTATATGTTTTATATAATATACGAGTATTAGTGTATTTTGTCCTCTGGAGTCAGGAGGTTGATTTTGAGATAGCTATCGACATGCCTAAATACTATTATGTATATATTGTATTTAGGGTGAACCATTTAACATAAGACACTCATTATTTCAGAAAATATACACGTGTTTAAAAATAATTCTTTTAAATAGTCTAAAAAACATTGGAAAAAAATTGTATTTTTATCGATTTTTATCTTAATTTTTACACTTTTAAAAACAATACACATTTTTAATTTTATATTCCGTTATTTCGGTTAGGTTAGGCACGATATTATTAGGAATATTTTGATTTTCGATCTATTAAATCGAATTTCAAACAAGTAGTTTATTAGTTATAAGTTATAAGTAGGTACTCAAAGTTTTGATGATCGGAGTAATGGATCAAAATTTTGCCAGGGGCCTGTACCATTCCACTTCTTTTATCTAAATTTTAAGTATTTATAACTCATAAACTACTCCTCCAAAAATCGATAAATATGAATCGAAGTACTCCAAAAAACCTTCTGCTTTAGAAAAAGGAATTAAAAATGCATGTTGCATTAAAATAGTAAAACAAAAATTATAACAATAAAAATAGTAAAATTTATATTTTTTCGGAAGTATGTTATTTTTCACGACTTATAAGGGGTATCAATCTGACCGTTTGTAAGGAGTTCAATATAGGCAATTTTCTGTTTTTGTTCATGTGGATCGTATTATAAATGAGTGCGTAGCAAGTGGTAATTAGTGTGAGTGACTGTGTATAAAATAAATAACGAAACGTGCACGCATACGTCAATAACGCAGCACTTTACACACTAATTACAAATTCAAATTTTAATAAAACACTGAAACTTAGTTTCGTACTTCCATTATATAGCTTACTGAGTGACATTACAGTATGAACACTTATTATACAAACTGAAGAAAATAAATTTATCTAGGCTCGTATAGGAGTCGATTTTCGATATTTTATTTTCAATGTCCAATATTTAGCTCTAAAACTTGTGAAATATACTTTTTGAATTTTAATTACTGAGTTTAGTAATTAAAATATCGATAGTTGACTTTTAAACAGGCATAGATGAACTTATCTTCTACAATATTGATAATAGGGTGTTTTTCTCTCAAACCGCTTAACACACCATACTCTGAGAAATACAAAAGTTAATTTTCATAAAATTTTTCAATACTATTCATACCCCTTAAAACTATACAAAAAATAAATTTTAAAACGTTAATAATTTTTAAAATAATGAGTTACTGATGTAAAACGGATCACTCGGTATAAATAATTGATAACAACATGTCTATACGTCATGTCGTCATATATAGTATATACTGTTCCGCGCATAGGTGTTGGTGTATCTTCCGGTGTTCTACAACAAGTTCTACAAGTGCGTGCTCAACAACTGCTCGGAATCGGATACGGCGTTGTTGCTATCCCCTCAGTACACCGAATACCAGGGACATGTGCTGAGCGTCGGGTCCAACGCGGTGGAGAAATGGGTAGACACCAACCTGCAGGTTGAGTCCAAGCTGGGCCACACGTATATCAGCTTATACTCGCTCAAGAACCGACCGGAGTTGTGCAACGAGATCGTCGCTCTCATGGACGAGCAGTCGGTGGTCGGGCTGCACCTCAAGGTCGTGTCCACGTTCCTCACCGATCCAGTCAAGCGGAAATGGTTCACCGAAGTGCTGGACAACCATGTAAAACTCCGCGAAGTGAACCTCTGAACCACCACCCGGAAGTTATGAAGAATAATCCATTTGTATTGTATTTAATAATATATAATATTATGGATTATACCCAGCGATCGTTAAAATATAGTATTAGGTTCGTAAACGTGTAAATTGTCTATACCCTAATATAATATAGACTGTATAAAATAATTGCTGCACATTGATGGTCGGCGGGAGATCGTTAACGTAAACGAAAAGAAAAAAACGATTACATACCTATTAACCTATTTATTATTTTCGAGCATATTATAACGTTATGTTATAATAATTTTATGTAACTATATATTTACATTGTTCAGTGTTTATTTAAAAATAATACTAAGTAATTTTTATTGAGAAAAAATTCAATTGTTCTATTTTGTATAAAAAAATTGTTATTATTTTTTAATTTTTTTTATGATAAGTAAATCGTCAAATAAACTTGTACGCCTACTGTATAGTACCTACTACTTATAATACTTTAACATATATAATAAAGTATATTTGTAATTTGTATTATATTATATTACATTCAATATAATTGTAAGATACTATTACTATTACTTCATATTATATACAAGCCGCTTATATTTATTGTCAATACCTATAGTCTATAGTCTATACCTCCATGACTACATAACGATTAATGTCAGTGTCAATATTATGTTTAGGAAATGTATTGTTATTTGTTTTTTTATATACTGCTGTCATTTGTCACTCGTTCTTAAAATGTGTAAATACAAATTTGATTTATTCCTATAACTTTGCACTCGCTTACTAAATTATAAATTTATTTATTGATCGTTTCAAAAGAATATATTTGATTATACGTTTCTGGTATAATCATTAATATTACTTAACAATAATTATCATATAAATAACATATTTTTATTCACGTTTACTATAACGTCCCCCTTTAATGCCTGACATTTAATTAGGTTTAAATTCGATCCTGTATCGATATGAATTGTAGCTTCGTTTAGCTCTACCTATACTAAATGGCCTTAAGTATATTATATCTATATACATATATAATTGAAAGTTTCCTTCTGGTTCATAACCAACGCAGAGCCGAACCTATTTGAGCTATCGACTAGAAATTTTGAAGGTAGATTAATATTATAATTTAACCGTGCGTTAGAAAATACAAGAAAGCAAAATGTTGATTTTAAGGGGTTGAAATCAAAAATAAATTAAAAACAAATTAACAACAATTTTCAAAAATACCTTAACTTCAAACACATTTACACCAATTCATCCAAACCAGACCAGAATGTTGGGATATCTATAGTAACTGAAAACTCTTCCACTACCTACAGAATTCCTTCTGAAGTTCTGAATGCTATATTTATACAGCCAAACCATTAGCTATATACAAAACAATACAAAATAGTTTGTAATCAAAGATTTAATAAATATTAAGAAAATAAATTTACATTATTAACAAATAATAAGCTATTATTTTAACATTATATATGTTTTATACTCTGATCCAACTGTACCTACACATTGTTTGAATTTCAACAAATCAATGTCAATTTATACGACAAACTATAAAAAAAAAATATAAAATGTTGTAGACTAAATCAATACAGCTAGGCCTTTCCCTAAAACAGTAGCTAACCTATACATTCATTTTTAATAGACTTCCTTCTTTTTTGTTAATTATCTATTACTGTTGAATTAGTAGTTAAAATTGTGAGTCTAGTACTCTATTAGACGATTTTTTTTTTGAACTGTAAAAAGTATACGTGCACATTACGTGATTAATAGCAATAATTAAATTTCTACCATCAATTCGATTTATAGTATACTTAAGTAATAATACATGTTACATGTAAGTAAAAAATGATAGCGAAAATAGCGAAATTATACAGATATTTTATTCTAATAATTTGGAAAACCATTCATTTGAAATAATACTTATATTTACCGTTTAACCTAGGTCCTAGAATTTTTAGGCTTAATTGAGTGTTGTTTATCTATTAGAAATTGGAAAAAATATTATATAATTGTTTTCACTTTCTGTATACAAAACTGGCAAGTCAATGGAACACATTATTATTAACAAGGAATTATACATTCAATCATTTATTTACTAATTAAATATCGATCATAAAAATAATAAATAAAGTTTAACATGTTTTATTAGTAGTACCTATATTTATCATTTTACAATAAAATAAACAATTTTACTAACATAAGTGAATCTAATTCGCTAAATTAAATTATATATAATGTAAATATAACGTATACCTACCAAGTCTAAATAGTAAATTGTATTAGTGTACGTATTGCTATAACGTATTACGCTAAAAATACAAACTGGCACTTACATACATATAAATGGAATAAATATCAATACAATCGGTAAAAATAATGCTTTTAACAAAAAAGTAAATATTAAAAATTTATCAAATGATTTGAACGATAATAAAATTTCTAAGTTCACTTATTTAAAACATGTGTCCAAATATTACCAAAAGTAGTTATATTTATATTAATACATTTTAGTTTTAAATTATTACTATTTTATACAATTATTGTCATTTTATACAATTTTAGTTTTGAATTATGCAATTATTATCATTTTATACAATTATTGTCATTTTATACAATTAATACTATACATTTTAATATTTTATAACAAGAGGGGGAATAAACAGTAGCCGGCGGAATTAATAGCTGGCGGAATCGATATGTAGATATTTTAAATAGTATAGCCGGCCATATCGATATAAAATCGACGGAATCGATAAACGCCCCTCAACGTTCCCCTTCAAAAATTTTTTTACACGATTTAAATAATTTTGATTCTCTTATATAGATTTGTTAAAAAGTAACAACCTGTTGCCATATTAATTTTTTATTCTCACTCCTTAAAAAGTATTTGCTACGTTCCCCTTCAATTTTTTTGTAAATATTTTTAAATAGATTTTTATACTTTAACAATAATAGCTAGTACCATATAAATTTGTAAACCTTTTTTCTTGCTTCTTAAAAAGGTTTTAGGCTGCCCATGTTCCTATTAAAATAGTTCTTTTCTTCAATTTAAATATTTTTGGTATTCTCATATAGATTTTTAAATGTATAGATTTTTTATACATTCATATATAGCTGGTGCTATATACATATTTTTCTTAATTTTTTTTTTGCTCATCAATAAATAATTGGCAGTAGGCTTCCACGTTCCCCTCCAAATTTTAGATTCTGAGCGGAGCGATTTAAAATTTAATATAAAGATTCTAATAAATAATACATACTGTAATCAAAAAATCTAAAAAATATATAAACACAGTTATTTTTTATAGACATTTTAAATTCCAATTTAGACGAAATTACATATTAAAATCAATTTTAACGAGTACAAGTATATATTATAATATTTTTCTAGCATCACTGATAATTTTATGTTAATAATTAAATAATATGAATAATATTAATTCAACTTAGCAGCTACCGTAAAATAACAATATCAATATAATTTAAAATATCCTAGACTGACATACCGTCTCCGCTCAGAATCGTTTTTCGTATACAATGATATTATATCATTGAATTCAAATTTAATACCATCCATTATAGTACAGTGATCTACTTGTAGCCTACTGTACAGCGGAGCGACATCCACTTGACCCCCTTTTTTTTTCTTGCTCATTAATAAATATTTGGTAGTGGGCTACCACGTTCCCCTCCAAATATTTTGTCACTCCTTAAAAAAGTTTTTGATGTGGACTCCCTCGTTCCTCTTCGTTGTTTTTTTTATGAATTTAAATCTTATAGATATTTCTAAACCAATTTTTTTTAATATTGACAACCTGCAGATCAATGCCTTTATGTAGTATAATTATGAAGTTCGTATACGATATGCCTAGACGATAAATTGACGTGTATTCTCATTTATCACTTGACGAAGTCGGCAGCACAATTAAATCCCTTCAGTGAACTCGAAATACATTTATTATTATCTGTGCTAAATTATATTTTGGAGTGTAATATTATGTAGGTATACCAAAATGTTTTCAGACTCTAGTCTCTAGTGTTAACCCAAAATACTTTTTAATTTTTAATTTCTCATTACGCAACGTGATTTTCTGTGAGACAATATTATCGATCTTCCAATATATGGGGGCTCAGTGATAAGAGAATTATGAGCCGCACAATAATAAAATGAAAGAGCAGGGAATAAAATAATACCTATAGGTAATGAGCTGCATTATTATCAACAGTGAACAATATTGGTGTAAATGCAATATCTGCAGGAAGGAAACATTTAGTACCTACTTTGGGTTTTGGCCAGTCTTATAAAGGATACTTTAAAAAGTATTCAAGTATTAAAGTATTCAATATAGATATTTTCAAATAATTTTTTTTTTTCAATGTGTCTAACCTTTTTACCTTGATCTTATGTTCTTATAGATAAATTTAGTCATTAGAATAAAAATGCAGGATTTTTTAGTTTTTGTTGTATGTACCATCAAAATATCAAATACTATTACTTAAGGCTCTTAAAATATTATAATATATCAATACACAACGATGAACTATTTATAAAGCAAGAGGTTGTACAATTTGTATTATTTTATTTAAATTTTGCGTCCCAATACATAAAGTATGACGAAAAAAGTATTCAAATACTGTGCACAAGTAATTTTTTCAAATGTATTGAGAATATGTATTTGTGAATTTAAAAAGTATTTGCATACTTTTACTCAAGTACTTTACTAGAATGTCTATTAGTAAGAACTAGTTTGATATTTTATTAATGTGTGTTTAAAAGTCGATAAGTATGAAGTATGTTTATAATTATATTTCTAGTTATTAGAAAACAGTAGTGAATGATCTATTTTCAGCATTGGTCTATGATCTGGCGTAATTTTAATATTTTCCCCGGGCGTAAAATATTTTAGTTCCAACGCTTCATTTATGTAGTTCTTAAAAATTATGTTTAATTAACTTACCTCAGGCATGTTAAAACGGTAAGACTCTAGCATACTCAACAATTAATTTCCTCTACTCGATGATGGTATGAAGTTGACACTATTCAATAGGCTAGGTACTGAGGTTCAGATCTTGTGTCTCCGATAGTTTGTACAATGTTTTGTTCACTTAGATAAAGTAGTGAACTTTTAATCATTTTTGGTTGAGGTAAAATATTAATATCTATTTAGTTAAAAACAAAATAAGTAAGTACCTAAGCAATATTAAAAAAAATTAGTAGTTGATTACCTTCATCACTTGAAGTATCTGTTACAGGCATCATTAATGACTGACCGCACATTTTTTTGTTTTTGGTTTTATTTGGTTTTTGGTCAGATAACGCTACGTGTCTATACCATGATTTTCCAAAATCATCTATAAAAAATGAATATTGTATTTTCAAAATAATAAATTTAAGTTAATATACTATTTAATAGATATGTGGCATATGTCATATGTACATACTATACTCTCTCCCTTTTCCATAAAGTTTTACTCTAAATGTATTCCAACTATCTGTCGGTTCTACACCTTCATTTAGGAAATCACTTGTTACGTTTAAAGTGCTTGAGCCGCTTGAGGGCCACACACATTTGCCCCCGTGAGACGGCTTTGCATCACGTGCGTTGACAGAGAACCTGACCCGCGACGTAGCTAAGGAATGAAGGTCCGAAGTAGATGGCCACTCAGCTGCTGGTCAAATATATACCTATTACCTATACGCATTGCCTGTGGTGTACATTATTTTTTTTTAAGACACTTTTATATATATATGTCGTAGGAATATAGTCAAATCAGACATTTTACTAAATGCCTTGGCATACCTATATTATATAGTCAAAGAATTTAATTTTGATGCAATTTCAGTATCCACCTAAAAAAAAATAGACATTTAGTTAAATGCCTATTTCAAGTCAGGCAAATAATAAAAATGAAATATATTGTTTGAAAATTTAACTATATTTCTATTAATTATTTATTGCTATTTTATGTAAAAAACTATATTGTATTATTTATTTATATATATCACTCGTGGGTATGTGAAATGTGTTTAATTTTGTGTCCATCGGCACTATTATTTTAAAACTTAAATAATAATAAATTTTTAAAAAATTAAAAAATTACACGTACTAATCTAAATTATTGTACAATTCAATCGCATGTTCTTTATTTTTTTCCGTAATGTCATATTTTTGTCGTTACAATCGATAAGATTATAATTTGTCCCACTATGCTCAATATAAGGTTCTCATACAACCAAGTACCTACGTTTGGTTAGGTTAGGTTAGGTCGGCAAGACCAAATGCATACCTATCACCTATGCTATTATCCATTTACTAAAAAACAATCCGTTGGTATATAAGAAAATTGGTATGCATAAAATACAAAATATGTTATTGATGAACTCATTTTTTTTATATAATCAATATCACGCCGGACATAAACTATCATTACATGATTATGGATTATCTATACTTTTGCCCAAACACCCAAAACCTAGATCTGTTTCATTATCACACGCTTATCATTTTCCAAAAACTCATGATGTTGGAAAATCTGGATGACCTAACCGAAAAAGATATCAACTGTGTCAATGTCCGAACACTCCGAACTATCCAGAAAAGCTCAGTATTTGTCATCAACCAATAACCATGTTTCTAAAATTTCCATAAATAGTCTTAGTTTCCATTTTTTTCAATCACAATAACATGTTCAGTTTTAGTTAATTAGCTGTTTAATTTAATTTTAAAATAATAAGGAATAAAGACGTTTTCATTTTATTAAATTATAAGTACATGTTTACTTTTAGTTATTTATCAACTTTATTGCATTGTAAAATAATAAGTAATAAAACAACAGTTTGTTATGATAGTTGTAAGTAACTTTTTAGTAAAGCATACAAAATTTAAGCCATGACGCCAATTGGCGTCAATCAGCATCAGATAAAAAAAGTGTAATGTGATGCGGATGACGCTAATTAGCGTCAACGAAAAAAAAAACTTTGAATTACTTCCGCACATTTGAATGTGTATTGTAATATGATCCGCAGTAAACGTGTTAGATGACTTAGATGTTAAACTCGAATCAGTCGTATCGTAGTTTCCGGTTATCAAATGTGTAATCGTTTAAAAATGGCGCGTTTTGTTTTCAAATTTCCCAGTGCTTTACATTGCTATGTCAGGATGGTACCACTGATCAACTGCAATCTTTGATAAGGCTCCAGTGATAAACTAAAGCTTAACCAGCCATACACATGAGTAACCACCCACCACCGGTCAACCCATACAGTATTACAATTTATAATACCTCGTTGTGTTCTTGCTCACAATTAATTAAGTACTGAATTTTTGATATTTTTCTAAAACCAAAATCACCGTTATTCCGGCATAGTGTATTCGTTGTCTAGTATATTTACCATTCTATAGATCCCCAATATGGTAAGTAACAATATTTTTTATTTCAGGTGTTCACTTAACCTACTAAAACAAGTGTTTAATGTAGGCGTCTTCTTAAGAGTGCATAGTAATATTATTTGGTTATTTTCTTCCAACAAAGGTTTCTTTAAATCCAGTTCGTATTTTGAAACATCAAGCAGAAGAAGACAAAGGTGAAAATGCTCGGCTGTCCAGTTTTATTGGAGCTATCGCCATTGGTGATTTGGTCAAAAGCACATTGGGTCCAAAAGGAATGGACAAGATACTTATATCGCCCGGCCGTGGAGGAATGGATGCTAAAGTTGAAGTCACCAATGATGGTGCGACAATTTTGAAAAATATCGGAGTTGATAATCCAGCTGCCAAAATATTGGTTGATATGTCTAAAGTTCAAGATGGTGAAGTTGGAGATGGTACCACATCTGTTACTGTTTTAGGTAATATGATTTACATTTTTTCAATTATTATAGTTTAATTTATAAATGTATGTATAAATTATGAATTAATGAATGTTCTGGACTAGAACTTATGTATTATTTTAATACTTGATTATAATTAATGAAAGACATATGGGTGTTTCATCTCAAGTTTTATAACATTTAGAGTCTTACTTTTTTGTCATACAATTATTTTTTTTATCTCAATGTTTGAAATAAATTATATATTTATTTGAATAGGTAGATACATAATGTATTTTAACTGATAATTGATAAATCCCTGGTCCTTTATCTTAAAATAATGAAAAAAAATGTTCTTATAAACTATTTTGGATTAATCTCTTTTTTATAATATTTTATTCAAAGTAACTAATTATTTAGGTATAATGAAAGTTATTAATTATTTGGGATGTGTAAATTAATTCTATTTAAAATTAATAATGACTAATAAGTACATAACATTATAATAAATACCTTAGTTTAGAAGATAATTCTAACATCAAAGCACATGGAACTTTCCAACAAGCTCCTGCTTTACAAACTCCTACTCAGACCCATCTGGACTTATGGGATTCAACTATGGGGTGCTGCCAAAATCTCCAACATCAACCGCATTCAAAAATTCCAATCCAAAACTCTACGCACAATTCTAAAAGCACCATTCTATGTCTAATCACACCCTCCACACTGATCTCAAAATACCATTTGTCTCTAAACTAGCCAAAACTCATTATAAAAATTTCAATAGCCGCCTAGCTCACCATAAGAATCCGTTAATCTCCGACCTATCATCTGCTTCTATCCCAGGTAACCCAGTTAAAAGACTTAAAAGACAGTGGTGTCGCGACCTGCTAGCCTTATTTAGTCCTACTCATGTCGTAGTACTTCCGCTGGGAGGCCTCTACATTCGGGATAATCTGTCATTTATTTTTATTTTATTTTATTTTATTTATTTTCATCAATTTTTCTTATTGTTCATGTATTGAAACAGATTGAATAAAAATACTTTATAACAAAAAAAAAAAAAAAAAAAAAGAAGAATATAAAACCCTATAAAAATAAAACTTTAAAACATAACCGTCTGTTGCTTATTAAGGGTTAAGAATATGTTTTATTGTTTTTTTAGCTGCTGAATTATTACGCGAAGCTGAAAAACTGGTTGATCAAAAAATTCATCCTCAAGTAATTATATCTGGATGGAGAAAAGCAACAACCATCGCACATGATGCTTTACAAGCTTCTACTATGGATAACAGTAAAAATGATGCTAAATTCAGAGAAGATTTATTGAATATTGCTCGTACAACTTTAAGCTCTAAAATTTTATCTCAGCACAAAGAACATTTTGCTAAATTGTCCGTTGATGCAATTTTGCGCCTGAAAGGTTCTGGCAATTTATCAGCTATACAGATTATTAAGCTGAAAGGTGGATGTTTAGAAGATTCGTTTTTAGATGAAGGTAAGTACATTTAAAACTCATGATGAAATAAAACTTTAATTTTAACTTTAATTTCAATAGGTTTCCTTCTGGACAAAAAACCTGGCCAACATCAGCCAAAACGTATTGAAAATGCCCGTATACTTATTGCCAATACTCCTATGGATACAGATAAAATTAAAGTATTTGGATCTCGTATAAAAGTTGATTCTATGGCTAAAGTAGCTGAACTTGAATTGGCAGAAAAAGAAAAAATGAAAGACAAAATAGGAAAAATACTTTCTCACGAATGCAATGTTTTCATTAACAGGTAATAAAAAATTGTCTTATAATAGGTAACTACATTATCATTTATTTTTTACATTAAATTAATTTAAAAAAATTACTTCAATTTTTATCTACTAAATTGTAGAGAATAGAGATGTTCTGGGTACCCGTTAATTCCTCGATATATTTATTACTTAATACTCGGCCCCTATCCGGTACACGGCGTAGCACTAAATTTTTACTGGACTAATACTACATAAGTTTTACTTAACTCATATCTGGTAGGTAACTAGCAAATTCTGATAATCTGTATATAAATAAATGCAAACCTATTGACTATACTCCACCCATCAAAAGAGCGCTTATGGTGGGTGACCAAAACTCTGTTTTTGTCCGGTCTCGCGCATTCTCACCACTAACCTGGCCGCCAAAGCCGTCTTTGCTATGTTTTGGGGGATTTTACATTTTCAAATATTAATTTATTATTCTCTAGTTAAGTAAGACTAAAGTACAATTGTCATTTTTGAGTAATCAAATTTTGATGTATAAGTTAAACAATGTTATTATTTTAGACAATTGATCTACAATTATCCTGAACAACTTTTTGCTGACGCTGGTATTATGGCTATAGAACATGCCGATTTTGATGGTATTGAACGATTAGCACTTGTAACTGGTGGTGAGATTCTATCAACATTCGATTCTCCTGCCATAGCCAAGTTGGGTACATGCAAACTTATCGAAGAAACAATGATTGGAGAAAGCACATTGTTACGTTTCTCTGGCGTAGCTCTTGGTGAAGCGTGCACCATCGTCATCCGTGGTGCGACTGAACAAATTATTGATGAAGCCGACCGTTCTTTGCATGATGCTTTGTGTGTATTGTCATCCACTGTCAGAGAACCAACCATTGTGTATGGTGGTGGTTGCAGTGAAATGCTAATGGCAAATGCAGTAAGTGCTGTAGCTGCTAAAACACCTGGAAAAGAAGCAGTAGCCATGGAGGCATTTTCACGGGCTTTACAGTCTCTTCCCACTACTATTGCCGACAATGCTGGTTTGGATTCTGCACAGCTTGTTAATGAATTGAGAGCCAATCATGCTCTTGGCAAGAGAACAATGGGTCTTGGTAAGTTATCATGTTTTAATATTTAATTTACTAGTATTATACTATATTAAACATTTTATTTTAGATATGGAAAAAGGCGCTTTAGGATGTATGCAAGAGATCGGAATAACTGAGTCTTTTGTTGTCAAAAGACAAGTACTAGTGTCTGCGGCTGAAGCTGCTGAAATGATTTTGCGTGTCGATTGTATCATTAAAGCTGCACCAAGACAACGAGTTGAAGATCGTGGTCACTGTTAATTTCTAACTATCTTAAATTTATTTAATAATATTCATAACAAACTAACTCCAAACACATCAGGTTGTTTTAATTCACATGTTTTTTATATACATTTTTTTTTTTTATAATATATAAAAATATGAAATACTATTCACGATATATATTATTTTAAACATCTTAATATCTATACAAAAAAATGCTTTTCAATAATTATAATATTTAAATCTATTCAATATTAAATGTATTTTGCAAAAAAAAAGTAAGCAAAAATAGTTTTAAATAATAAATAATTGACTAGAATCAGGATAATCAAACATTTTTACACAATGGTAACATAAAAAAAAGCTTCAAACAATCAAACATAAACGCAAACTGAACAAATATGAGTGTCGTGATTGATGTAATTAAACAATCATGAAATAAAATTATTTTTATAAAAAGGTCACCTGTTGGTCAGTCTTAAATATATATGTAAAAAAAATGGAATTTTGGAAACCAAAGTAGTTTGAGCTGGAAGATTTATAAATTGTAATATTGAAAGTCAATGGACTCCTCCAACAAGTTTTCACTGTACGAATGAAAATCATTTGATAAACTGATTTGTTCGTTAACATACTTTGACGGACTGGAAATCAAAAACGAATTGGTATATATTTCTGAAACAAAAACAAAAATGTATAAAATTGACTTTTATTCTTTACTACAACAAAATAAAATTTTAATTAAATAACAAGTACATTAGAAAAACAATAACATAATTATTTTTACTTTGATGCTAACATAATTTTCAACGTTGAAACCACAAATCATATGCTTGAAAGTATAAACATTTGAGATCTTATGATATTTTTATAATATTCTTAGGAGTAAGTATTTTTGTATAAATATAATACATAATCAATATGTTATACAACTAAAACATTATTATACCCAAAAGAAAAAAAATTTTATTGCTAAGTAAATAAACAAATAAACTCCTCTGGTTATTATTTTTAAATATCAATAATTGGTTGTGGTGGAATGAACTTATCAAAATTATTTGAATAGTATTATTAAATAATGACAACACTCATTATATATTTAGCAATTGTTTTAATACCCACTATATAGTATAGTAGAGCTGTTTTAAAACAAAGGAAATAAAATATTGTACTGTACAAAGTGGTACTTATACAAATTTTGATTTTTACTTAATCTAATGTTAAGACAAAATATGTTTGTAAATAATCAGTTACACAATCTGCTCGTTGACTAGACACCAAAAAACATACCATTTTCTAATTCTGTGTTGATACTCTGAATCATTTTTACATCTTCCAAACTATCTTCTCGATGAAGCTCGCCTTCTAAATACTTGCAAGCTTGTTCTAATTCAGATGACTCTTGTGGCGAAGATGTGTCGTCTTCGGTGGGCATGGAATATTCTCGTTGTCCCAGGCTCTCTTCGGTATTGCACAGTCGCCAATAATGACCGGCCCCTTGAGATTTTCTTCCTTTTCGGAAATTGGGGTTTATGGACAAATTGTGACGTACGGAATTCTTCCAACGTTCGTCGTCTTCACGGAAATACGGGAAATGACTTCTGCAAAATAAATATATTCTAAGTACCGATAATAATATTTAAAATGAGTATAATAATTTTTTATAGCATTAGAATTTCTTTTTTATTATATTGTGAACTTTGAAATTTTGTGAAAAATCACAATGATAAATTGTACATTAGTAATTAATAGTTGGAATATATTACATTTATATTTAGACACATGCGAGGTCGTGTATGTAAGTGGGTAGATGTGTGTTATGCGAAGGCAAAGGAACATAATATTATTATTGTTGTATGTACAAAATGTATTTCTAAAATCTAAAATGAATACAAATAACTAAAAACAACAACCAATTGGCACTTTTTTAGCATTGATTTCAAACTTCACTTAACTTGTGACAGTCGTGTACTCGTGTACCCACATTGACCTTTTCTCTGTTGTGTTGAATTTAGATTTAAGTATAATATTAAAATTTAATTATTTCGGCGTGTTTCTATTACCCTTTTTTTCTCTTAAATTAGTTAAAAATTAAAACCCATCTACGGCTAACAATGGGAAATTAACAACTGAGTGATTTACTGGTTATTGTAGTGGAAAGTCATGTATCAGGTAAAACGTATGTAGATAATGCAGTTGATATAGGTATTTTCAAAAATTAAAAAATTAAATATAATCCTATAATAAATAAAAATTGTCATAATAGTTAACAGTTTTAATTTGTATGTACAATTATTTTTATAAAATATCTGCTACCCACCGGGTACATAGGCTTGGATCTATAAATGAAAAAAGAGGGGGGGGCTGGATGACAAAATGTACGATTATTAATCACTACTAAATATCAATAAACAATATAATATAAAGTATTTTAAGTATAGTATAGCTCCTCTAACCTTTTTTCTTGAAAATAAAGATAAGTTTTGAAATATTTCATGTAACTAAGGCCTAAGAAAGTGTGGAAGGTTGGAAAAAGACAGTTACAAAATGGCCATACCCTGAAAATGCATCTAGGAGAGAACAAATAATTATCAACAGACCTAGAATAGGCCACTCCAATATTACCCACTCCTACTTAATCACCAAAGAACCTAAACCAATGTGCGACTCATGCAACACCCCCCTTACAATTGAACACATAATCATCAAATGCCCCAAATACACATCTTCACGTCACCTTCTCAAAAATTCTACATCACTCGAAGAAGTCCTCAACCTAACCAACATCACTAATATTTTCAGTTTTTTTAAATTAATTGGTTTAGTCGATATAAATTATAATACTCCTGTATATAACATATGTTTCTTCTTCTCGCTCTTAATATTGTATAAATACTTTTAGTTTGTAAATAACACTAGGCTAATAATCTCTGTAATTGAAGCCTTAAAAAAAATAAAAAATAAAGTGGAAGGGGGGGGGGGGGTCAGAACATTGAATAATTGGACAAATTGCACACACATTATAATTAACTATATAGTTACTACTTACAACTTACCTACTAACAAAAAAAGGATAAGCAGTGTCCACAGGGAACGAATTAATTGCCTAAGCACAACTCCTTAAAAATGACATGTTTGCCTGGGGCCTTGGTCCCTGCGAGGTTATAGTCAGCGTTTTATAGTCCTCGGTTGGGCTCGGTGCAGTGGTGTAATAATGGAGGAGTTATGGAGATATATCCCCTCTAGAGCCCTTTTTTAAATAACTTTTATAATATTTTTGTAAGCACTTGGCTATAAAATATTTTAAGATTTTAAAATTAAAATTAATGGACAATGGTTATCTATTATCACAGTTAAAAGATGTAATTGATAAAACTTACGACTTCTGATATCATTTTTAACCACCTAAAACTTATCCTTCTTAAGCTTCTTAGTATAAACACAGAATAAATTAAAACTTTCAATATTGTAAATAATTATTATTTCGTAAATTACACAATAATAACACTTGGGATTTTAATGTACAAAAAAAAACTCAAAAAGTGAATAAAATGCTTTCAGGTCCTACGAAACTTAATGCACTACATTTTTTTTAAAATAATTTCGTTGCAATTTCTTTTATAAGTTTGTTTTGCCTGAATATATACATTATTACTAAAACAGTTTTACAGACAGAACTGATCGTTTTGGACTTCTTTAATCTGGAAAAAACAATTATTTGCACACGTAATTATTTTGTTTGTAATATAAGTTTAGATAATTTGTTTATTTACCTGCATATAGTTATAGTTATATTATATAGTTATTAGTTATATTATAACTATTTATTAATATTTATTTACCTACCTAGTGCTAAGTACCTATATTAGTTAATTAGGATCTATTCAATCAGAAATCGTATATATATATATAAATAATATTGTTTAAATATGTTTGAACAAACCAATGTTAACATTTTTAATCTGATAAATTATACAATCTACATAGAATTTTACTGTCGAAATTATATTAGAATTACTAGTATTATTGGTATGGTCTACTGGTCTCTATTGTTGTAGGATAATATCAAACTATAAGTTGAAAAGGGGGACCGTGACTTCGGTAAAGTTAACCTTATTTCTTTAATTTCTATAAGAAACACAAATGGGTGCCTGGCACCAAGGTGGTACGAACACAATAAACGTATGTTGTAGGGGTGAGTTATTTTCACTCATAGGTAACATACACACGCTATACTCATAAACAAAATCATTTTTTTTTTTATTTAAAAACTGGTCGCGTTGAAGAATAAAAGAAATCCACATTTATTTTGTGGTCAGATATCGTCAATATTCATATAGTTATTCGATACGTATATTCAAGTATAGCCATGTAGGATGTAGCTGATATATTATGCTTAGTATGTATGTACAAGGCACAACTTACTTATGATTTATGAACTATAAAACTATAAAACTATAGGGCCTGGAACTTGAAAACATAAAAATTACTTTATAAAATGCACGAAAAAACTCTATAAAATGAAAAAAAGACACAAAATTAATATTATATGTATATAGGTATAATATAAATATTATGAAACACGATTAAATTAAATAAATAAAACAAGACGGTCCTGTCAGTCAAATAAATATTACTTTCAGATTTAAATGCTCTTAAACGCAAACTATTTAAAGATTTCATTTTAGGCATTTTAAAGTTGATGCGACATGTGAAAATTTAAGATTTTAAGAGGCACTGATCACAACAATTACCCAGCAGACAGCTTTCTAATTTCTTATACATGAGAAATAATTATTTAACGACTGGCAGCAATGATATGATTGACTATCTAATAATAAATACGATCTAGTTAACGGATTTTTCTTCAGGTATGAAAGTAGGAAACAGCTATTATTAAGTACCTATATAGGCGACGTGTATTATATGTGTATATGATTTTATCACTGTGAATTAATACAATTTTTTTGGAAAAATTTAGTAGGTGTAAGCACTTATATAGAGCTATAGATACACATGTAATACAGAACTACAGATGTACAGTCCTTACAATATAGGGACCTACATGGCTATAGTATGATTGACCAATGTACTGTATAATTGTATATGCACTTATGTATACCGACAGGAACAAAACGTTTTACTGCTTTCATATAACTATAAATTATAATTATATGTAATAATCTTATAATATAAAATAATTAATAAGATGTATATTTTGTTTTATTCTAAAAATATACCCATTCTTGCATGAATTGTGTATTATTTTGTATAACGTCCATAACATTTTTTTAAATAATATGAGATATTAAATTAGTTCTGCTTGAGTTAATATAATTAAAATTCAACATGGTTTGGTTAAAATATATTTAAATTATTATTATTTAATTTTAAAAGTTAATCTATAAGATATTCCATTTATTTATTTATTATTAACATTTTTTTAAAATATTTTCATCTTCCACAAAAATAATGAAGCTTTCATAACTACGATGGCTAAAATAACTTTAATTTTATCCAACACTAAATATAACATTTTTCTTTAAAATTTTAAGATGCCTTGGGTCTGGAGCAAAGCAAAAAGTAGGATTGACTAGCAGGTGATAGAGCTCCCTAGTATATTATAATATATTTATTTTTAATTATAATATTTTATAATAATTATAAGCTTTATTAAACTAGATATACTTTCACTTTACTCCGACGTCTAGTAATTATATTCCAACTTTTCATAAAATTATATAAAAATACTAGCTGACACGGCAATGCGTTGCTATTGCTAGGTTTTTGTGATTATGCGAGCAGTATATTATCAGATAGGCAATATATTATTGGTATAATAGGTATAATATACCTGTGGTAGAACGCGGACGCCACGTGATGCATACGTAAATGTAATTTAACTCTAAAGTACCAAAAAATGCAAAAATTGGTCCACCGAAACCGTGGTTTGAACTCGATACATTATGTACTAAAATACACAGGCTTATCGCATTGATAAAAATTATTATTATTATTATTAAAACCAAAATCAATCATTTATAAACAAAAAATTATAAAAATAATCTCAAAATCCCTGTTGGAGAACTTCCCCGGGTTGGACCTCTTACTTACCTTTTTCCGAGACAAAATGTAGCCTATCTTCTTCCCCAAGGTCTAATCTATCTCTGTACCAAATTATATCGCAATCGCAATAGGATGAGTGGTTTAGGAATTCATAAAAGCCACAGATAGGTAGTCGTATGGGTACAAACATTTTTTATCCTTTATATATATAGATGTTAGAAATTTTTGTGTTCAAATTCTCATAAATCTTAAAAATATATAGGTATACTATAAGTGTAGCACTTTCCCAAAAACTAAACAATAATAATGCGTGTATATGCCATATGGATAAGACGCCCGCTGTAGACATCTATAGGATTTTAGATAAAATGGATTAGGTACACGGTGAGTAGTATATAGTTACATAATGACTGTTCACGACACTATAGTTATTTTTCAAAATACTAAGGGTGGGGAGGTTAGGAATTAGTTAAGATAAATACCTATTTTGTGGGGATGTTAATGTATAATTTAAAGACTTTATAACTCTATCTGTAATTGTTTTCATATTTTATAAGTTCATGTGTAAGGCAAATAAGATTTGATTTGTGGCATAAAATTGTGTACCAATACTTATATGTGATTAATCGAAAAATTAAGGTTATTTTTATATTTTGTTGGTATTCGTTTAGTATGTGACCTACCTGCAAGATGAAAATAATCTGTATTATGTACGGACAATATACGGGTACCGATCTATTAACATAATAAGACGCAAGATACATTTTTAAAATGTTTAAGTGATATACAAACTGTATTGCTAAACATTTTTTATTAATAAAATAATGTTATGACGTTTTTTGAACAATTTTGACAAATTGCTGTATTATTAGTTGTGTGCCTTATGCAGTTATGTGTATTCAATATTCATAGGGGTTTTTTTTTTTACTGATAATTTGTTTAACTGATTTTGAAATTAGGTATTAAATTCAATCCTGTATTATTTTATATTTGTATCACTAATTCATTAATAATAGTAAAATAACATAAATTTATGATTTAACGTTGACTTTAATTTTACTACTAAATGAATACCATTTTGTTTAAGTTTGAGCTCTCAAATTTGTATGCTGTAAGTTGAGATAAGTTTAAGAAGTATTGTTTTAAAGATTTAATTTTTAAGGAGTGTTAGCTTAGTTTTTTAGTGGAGAAATTGTCTAAATACCTATTTAAGAGCGAGCAGTAATTATTTATTATTTAATTGTTGTGAAGTTAATTTTTTTAATTTTTTTTCTTCAAAATTTACTCCAAGATATTTTACTGTAACTTTTTATTATTAAATATATTAAATACATTTAAATCGAAAGTGTATGGAAATATATATTTTTTAAATAAATGTGACCAAATACTCCAGTATAAATTCACCATGTACCTATAGACTGTAATAAATGGTCGTTTTTATACGATATACCTTTATGATTATACGTATTAGGTTTAGATGCTTTAAACGATATAATTTAAATAAAATTATAATCGAAATTATTGTTTAAAATATCATCCATATACATCAGGGTGGGAATAGGTAAAAAGTTTCACGGCCGGTTGATTACGGAAACAAATAGACAGAAACCATTATTAACCCTTATAACCCCCTTTTCCAAAACAGTTTTACACAGGAAACACTAACACGTGGCAAGGGAAATTTATAGACAGGTGAAGTGAAACTAAAGGAGAAGTATATTTTGCTAATATTAACTTGAGGGTGTGGGTCATGGGAAATTAAAATGTATAATAATTTATTTAAATATTCATAGATACTCAAATTTCACTCAGATCATCGTATTAAAATGCAATAATAATGTACTTAATGTATATTATGATGACAACTAATAAGTATGTAATAACTAATAAGTAATAAGTATCTTATTATATAGCCATTAGCTAGCTCGGGACCGTATTTAGGATTTACTGGCTAGCCTATAGCGCGGGCCTACCATGGGTACAGGAATATATTCAATATACATTGACATTTTGAATGTATTATATATTTATTTTTTTATATAATATATTAAACGATGCAGTAAAGAGCTACTTAGTATACTTATTACGACACCTAGAGAGGGCACATCGTACATTACCTATGCCTTCGTGCTATAAAATATAATACCTATTTGTGACACTGTTCTTAAATTGGGAATTGGTGAGTAGTGTGCATTTTTTTTTTATAAAACACGAATATTTTAATGTATTCTAAAAAATTTGTTTTTTGTTGAGGGCTTTTCTGCAGCCTATGAAGCTTGCACTTGATACGGCCCAGATTTAATTACAATTGATTAGACGTGATAACAAAAGTAAATTGTATTCTACATTTATTCTTCATGTAAAAATCATACTATTATCACCTAATTTATTTAATACCAAATTAACTGTCTGGATTTTAATCTTAATAAATTTAAATAAATGTCTGCTTTTTAATTTAAAAAAATACAGGTTATAACTTATAAAAACCTTATATTTCATAAAAAAAAAATTGTTTATTTATACTATAATTTATATTTATCAACATTTACAAAATTATATTATTTTGATTATTTTTATACAAGATTTTTACATAGACACACTGCATTTAACACCTATAGATTACCAGTTATTATTATTTGTTATTTTATAAATGAAAATGTATTCTCATACTCGTGGGCGCTATACTTTGTACTTTGTACCTCATTTTTGTTTTAAGTATTATAACTTTACAGGCATACAGCCCTAAATGCACTTGTCTAGGGTATACATATTACGTACGTCGTACATATATATATTTTGTTCTCATAATGTCACGCGATACGTAAACAGCGATTCCTCCACCACTGAACCGTAAAATTGGTGTTAGCACGCTCGAGGGACGTTATTGTAAATATACGGGTGTGGGAGTTTTAGCTGTTGTGGTTGTCAATTGATGACTATACGCAATGTAAGTAAAATATTTACATAGTAAACACACGGGACAACATTAAACACAAATATTGTGGTGAAGACATGTTAACATAAATTAAAAAGGTTTAACATTTAATCACTGCAGAGTTTATGTGCAAATCACATAATGATTTAATAATATACCAAGCTAATTAATAAATTATATTATTATTACAATATAGATGTCATAAGACCGGGTTCATGTATTCTTTAGGTATTATACTAAAATTATGTTAACACAATTTTAAATATTTGTTTAACAAATTTTTTTCTTGTAAACATTATTTTAACGATTTAAAACAAATTGAGAAACAAAATGAAGTGATAAAATTTAGTCAGATTATAGTTGTATAGAGTAGTCAAACTGCTGCCATCCAAAAATCATAATATATAAAAGCAATAAATAATAACTATAAATTAATTATTCCATTGAAAACCAATACCCAACTAAGTTTGGTAATGAAAACGGGTTGACTCAGTCAATAATTGTCTTAGCTGTTTTTAAACTACTTATTGGCAATTATAAACTACAATGTAAAATTACAATTTATAGAATATGACTGCTTCTTAAAAATGATGTATGGAGAAATTCCAGAAATAACAATAATAAATTTAACATCTATATAAATATATTCCATTCCAATTGTATATTATGTTATATAAAAAATGTATTCCTGTTCTAAGTTAAGAAGTTCTTCCGAAAAACTCAAATAATTGTAAAAACAAATTTTTGTTCAACTTTTATCACTCAGCGATTAAAATGTTATATAATTTATTAGAAAAAAAATGTTATTCATGTTGCCCAGGTTATTAAATACATATAGGCACAATGTATTATGCATATTGTATATAGTGACAATAGTGTTAACTAATTTCTTTCATGTAAAATCTACTCCTTGGACTATTTATATTAGGCTTTAGAAGTATCTTAGTGTAGCTGTGTATAGGTGTCCTATTATGTTCAGTAATTAATTCCACATATAATTAGCAGTTAACAAAATACCGATGTGCTTATATGATGCACAACTGCAGTTACGGGTTTTTAAAAGGTCCTCAAATCAAAGGTTTTTTTTATTTTAATCAAATTAATTAGGTTATTTTGGCACATATAAATTATTATATGGTTAGGACTTACAATATTTAATTTAGGATATCTTATCGATAGTAGAAGAAAGTTTTGTATACAATAATTTATACTTACGATATCCATTGATAAATTTCTGCTACTGGTAGTTCTTTTTTTTCTATCAAAGCTTGATGAATCATTTCTGTGTAGGTATATCCAGGTTTATTAGCTTTATCTAACCTTGAAGGTGGCATTCTATATGGTTTTCGACTGGTTTTGGACGAAGCTAAAACAATATAAATAAATATATATATTTATGTTTATACCAAATTTTAAATAATATTATTTTATTGAACTTGGAAGTCTCTAAGATATTTTGTTGTTTGGAGTAAGTACACATAACAATATTAATCTTAATATCTTGTGACTTGTAAGTTTAAACTAGAAATTTAAAGGCATTAAAGCAGAGAATAGGACTGTATGGATTTTTCGCTTCGATAATAATTTATACTTTATGTTATTTGGGCGATAGTCTGTTCTGTATAGGTACCTACCTACATCCGATATTTTTGTTCATTACTTCTCGACTTAATAACATTTATTTGAGAAGTCATCTATTGATTATATATTTTTACTTATTAAATAATTATTATTATTATCAACATTATTGTTAGAATTTTAAATGCTAGCAGTATAGATATACCAATGTTTAGTACAGTATTATTAATAATTATCTTATTGAAAACGCAGTTAGACAAAATATTATTGTTTGTTCAACAGATTATTAGGTACAATAATTTTTTTTATATTAGGTACATTAACAACAATTTGTTATTTAAAGTGATTAATACGTACTGTTATTTATTGCTCTCTAAATGTGTAAAATGTATTATTTAATATTTATAATGTTATAATTTAAGATGGTCATAAACTATAATCATATAGATATCAATTAATATCTAATGAAATATATTTACTATCTAGCACAAGGATACCGCCTTAGCACACTACTATAGTCCTTAATAACAATTAGCTATCTACGTAACTACCTACATTTAAGAGTATAACACCGATATGATAATAACTAATAAGGTACTTATAATGGCTATTACCATATACCATATTGATGAAGCTACAATATAAGATAAGTTTACCTATCAAATTATGTATTGTCTAATTATAGAAAATAATTTTGGAGGTGTAAATACTAAATAGTAAATACTACTTGTAGGCTATAATGCACGCCAACATTAAATATATTATCATTCAAATCACAATAATTAATAGCCGCGGAAAGCCGTAAGCAACATAATATTTAATAGGCATATTATTTATTTGAATAATCTAATAGGCATCAACGATAAATTGCATTAGTGTATGTTTATGCTGCTTACATTTTTACTTAAAAATGTACTCAACCCAAAAAAACTAATCCTTATGAAAAATAATAGGGATGACTGAACACAATTTCGAGTTCTTTCGGCGCCACTGAGTTATAGTAATATTATGATATATTCTACATACAACTATAATACGGTGTGAAATGTGGAATGTGAATATATATCATGCCTTATAATTCATGAAGCACGATGATAAAAAACTTACTGGAGCGTAACAATAATGGTAATGCGATTTTAAGACACTTATACAGAGACGCAAAATTATTACTCCGGACGTCTTAAATTACTACCCTTGCTTGGTTCTTTTTTTTAAATTAATCTTATTTGGTATTTTTAATCAAATATTCAAATGTTATGTAGAAAATATACTCACGTTTTTGATCTAATTTAGTGGCTTTCTTTTTCTGTTTCAGCGTCTCTGGCTCCGGCCATTCGTTGCCCAAGATATTAACTCCTGCACCAGCACCACCGCCTCCGGTGGTACTACCGTTGCAGGTTGGTTCGAATATGGATGCCACTTGAAAGTTGACCAGCCAACTCAAGTCGCCGGGCTTGTTGCCGTTCTGGTGTTGTGGTTCGGCGGCCGACGTGGTCTTGACAGGCGGCTGCAGCGATGATTGTGCCGGCGGAGGCAGGTGCTGTAACGGGCGCCTTTGTTGCATATTACCCGTGCCGGACGTCGCCTGCACGTGGTGATGCGGCGGCGGTTGCTGATTGTGGCGTTCCGCCGGCCGTAACCACATGGACATCTGCGGCGGCGGTGACGACGGTTGCATCTCTTCGAACACCAGCGGCGTGAACACGTCCGAGGGCTCGTATCGGGCGTGCACCGCGGCGGCCGCGGTCGGTGGTGGCACCCAGGCGGTCGATTGCCAACAGTCGGCGGCGATAGAGTCTTCGCAGATTCCTCCACCGCCGCCGCCGTCCAGTAGATTGTTCTCGCGTTCCAGCTTGTACACGTGCGGCGGTCTGGCGCACGACAGGTACCTCTTGGACAACACCAACGAAGACAGTCCGTCCGACAGCGGGCTGTGCTGAGTGACCGCGGTTGACGAAGACGACGACGACATTGGTCGATCGGTGTGTAGCGCTAGACGGCGGTCGGTGCGGAAATGCCGTGCGCACGGGTAGCTCCGCGCATAGACAAGTATAATATACTCCGCGGCTGATGATGATGATGATGATGATGATGATGATGATGATGATGATAATAATAAAACAATGAATCGTATAATTTGTTTATGTGAAATTATTGTATACGACCCTTTTGGAGGGAGTGGCACTCATCGGTGGACGGCCGCAGGGAACATGTAGTTTTTCGCGTCGGCCAACCGAAGAGTCCGTGGCGCCGGGGCGGAGCTTATATATACGCATAAACCTACGCAGACGTATTGTAGTTGCAGTCACGCGTAGTATATATTCCGTGTATGCATTAATTATTAAATAGTATCCACCTTGATACGTACGTATATTTTCAGTGATATCAGTATATTATTAGAACATGAGGTGCAATATTAATGGTAAATGTAAATATTGTAAAATTTAATAAAGGCAAATTGTAGATACATATAAGTATATAACACATTCTATAATTTATTTTAACTAAAAAAAATCATATTTTTAGCATATTTTACATGTTTAAGGAATATTAAGAGAATAATTTAAAGTTTTTTAGAGCATATAATATTAGTATCATATTTTAAACTTTTAAGAGCCTGAAAATTTGTTCTCTATAGTTATCATTATTCAGTATTCACGACTGCTTAGCATAGACTTATAAACTAATGAACAGCTCTTAGAGAGAAATCAGTGGTACGATATAGAGTGAGCGAGGAAAGAAACAATGTAGTAACATGCGTATACAGTTCCTTATATAGGTAGGGCTCCTTCACTACTTTATGTTCCTTCTCAGTTATATGGTTATACAGGGGCGCATTAAGTGTTCACATATGGGGGGGGGGCAAAATTATTTTGCGCCCCTGGTGTATTTTATGAATATTAATGAAAGTATAAAAAACTTAAAAAAATTTCAGAAAGGTAGCTTTTAATGGAGAATTAGATAATTTTTTTAACAGTCCGTTCATAAATAAATCATTATTGTGAAATAATAGTACATTAGTATGATAATACTAATTATTATTAGTTGTTTCTTAATCCCGAGTTTTCCATTATGTCATACAATTTGTATGTTTTCTTTTTGACTCTGAGATACAAAAAAAAAAATTACAAAAAATTTACCGCCCCCAAAAAACTTCCGCCCGATGCAAATGCCCCTTTTGCCCCCCTCCTTAATGCGCTCCTGTGGTTATATGATCGCCAAGCATTGATAGCAGGGCGGAGTGGAATTTGCACTGTGCATTAGCTTATAAATTTACTGCTGCTTAGTGCTTATAACTGCATAGACCTTATATTTTTATAGCGTATAAGGCTATGGTTTACTGCGACCCCGATTCGCTGTGATTATTTTTACTCATATAATAGAAGGAATAACGGACCTATATGACAGTACCAATCTATCTAGGAATAACATTAGGGTGATTGGGATTTGGGGCTGTAGACAATACAATACAATACAGTCACATGAATTTAACATCATTGATTTAGATATTTAAATTCGAAGTTTTAAAAATTGAAACACTTTATAACTTTTAAGTTTAGGTATAGGATGATAATACCTATGATAATCAGCGCAATTATGAGAGGGCCAGAGGGGGAGTTTTATGCTTACCGGTATTTAACACCGATTATAATCACGGCAAATACCTACCTCCTCAACAATAAAATTAGAAAAAAATATTTTAATTTGAAAAATATAACTCTTCCTTGATATTATGATAACAGTTATTAATCTATGCTGCACCTCTTATTTTTTCGGCTTAAACAATTTAAACAACTGTTAAAGTAAAATGGGTTGGTTTAGAAAAAAGAAGTTTGTATCGCCTCAAAAGTCAATAAGACACTTCTTAAATGATGTACAAAATCTAAATTATTGAAAATATATCATATTTAAGACTTAAGCATGAAGTATAATAATATACTATTCAAAAGAATAAAATCGAATTTCAAACGAGGTTAGTTAATGAGTTATAATTGTCATACATTTTAACTTATATTTACTTACTTTTTAAAAATTAAGGTTATGTAAGCTAATTAATGGACCAACATTTTTCTGGTCACCTATATTTGTAACAATATTGTACTGATTTACTCATTAATACCTACCTACTCTATTATATATAGATACCTATACGGCTATACGCATCGACATTTGGGTTTTATGAACCTATACCTTTCGAAAAACTCTGAAAAATATTCTACTTCGGGAAATGAAATAATAAATATACTTATGGGCTATGGCCTATGTTATTTAAAAAAAAATAAAATCTTAAAAAGTTATCGTTTAACACAATGTTTTTTCAATGAAATTATATCATGTATTATAAATTGTATGTATAATAATATATCATATATTTTTAAAATAAAAACATTAAAATACCTATTTAATCTATACAATAATCAATAGTTATAATAATCAACAACCATATTATATAGGTAGATTATCATTTATCGTACCTAGGTACTAATTTATAAAATGTATTGTAATTATTATAGATTTATAGCTGGTAGGTCGTAAGAAATTGGTGGTGATCTAACATTTTAAAACCCAGATGCACGCAAATCTGAACATATATGAATTACCATGAGTTCAAATATATCATTTAATTGTAACTATAGCCATTATGTACTATATATGTCTATATATAAGTACTAATATCACTGATTTATAATTATACTTTATACAAAGTAATTTCATACAAATCTGAACCTTAAAATTGAAATGCTACCTACTACATGGTATAAAAAGCGTAGGTACCTATATCTCATGGCTATAAATAGCGTTACTTTCAAGTAAACTTTTATTTTAAGAAAAGTAGTTAAACTTGTGTGGAATCTTCTATAAAAATGTCTAATATTTTAGGAGGCACGTGCCCCCACTGCCCCCCTGGCTACGGCACTGCCGTGACTTATAATAACTAATAATAATGTGCCGCGATGGGAAAAAATTTGGGAACCGCCGGAATAGAGAGATGGCAAAACATTTTAGATGCGGCTATGGTCCTACACTCCTACATAAATGGACCGCTGTAACTTATAAACTAAGAAGAAAGAGGAGAAGCAGGAGAAGATAGAAGAAGAATGCTGAATGAGTAAACTTAGCTGCTTAGATCATATTATGCAATGATTTAAACTATAAAAGAAAAATATTGACCATATAATGATTAATGAGTATCAAAGTATCGCAGGTTTACCAGATTAGGTTAGGTTCCAGACAATAACAACAGTGCTATCTGCTGTCGTTTTTTTCAACCATTATTTGGAAAACACGAAGAACAAAGGGTGCGAAAGCAAGTTCTCCACTCAGACTCCGTTCACTTGTTATGTCGTTAAATGTAATTTATGATTTTTTAATTATTTCTTAGTGGATACAGATTTCCGAGTGAAGTTGGTATTATAATTTAGGGTAGGCAGGTAATCCAAAAATGTCTTGTAACTAGGAATTTAGGGAGTTGAGGCTGATTGGTGCTATAGAAAATATATTATATATATGATTAGTGCCTCTTTTACCTAACCGTCCTAACCCATTGGCCATTGGTAAAGATATTTTCTATAGTTCCAAAAGACAAATTTTGAAATGTATACAATTTCCAAGTCTATGAGAGCACAATGTAAAAGCGCAACTATACTTCTAAAATGTGGGGTACTATGATTGTAAATGCCTCACAGAGCCGTGGGGGCTTTTTCCTCCACACCCCCTATTACCAAAATTACATGAACTTACAAGTTACAAATCTACAATAATCAATACTTGAAATTTTTTATACACATTTTAACACACTTCATAATATTAATGATAAAAACAAAATATACATGTATAATACTGTTTTTACATTTTAATAATATATTAAAATTAGAACAATAAAAATGATGAGGGTTACCAGCAATATACAGTCCACAATAGCATATTAGCATACACATATTTAGTGCTTTTGATGTAATCTACTGGCTAATAATTCATAAGAAATACACTTTTTTGTAATATGTATCGTCTATATAAGAGTATGTAAAAGTGTATAATGAATTAGGTAATGGCCAAAATAGTTTAAATTTTTTTTCAGTTAATATTTCACAATCTGAAAAACATAATATGTATGGTATTTCACCAAAAAAAATAATAGTTGTACCTAAAAAACGAGTGGTGCTAAATTAGATCTTGGGTGGTGCTATAAGACTCTTTTGCACCTCTGGTAGCGCCAATGGCACAACGTATACTGAAATCCAAAAATACATAGATTTCTGATTAGATACATATACTTACTAAAACAACAGGGCAATTTTACAAAACTAAAAAATGCAATCAATATGGTTTTTAATTATATATTTAACGCTTTTAAAAAAATGTTGCTATGTTTTACGTTTGTAAGATGGAAACAATATGTGTTGTTACATTTCTTGTACAGTTATGCACATAAAATAAATGTTGAGGACATTGCTTTGTATTAACATTAAAAAAACTTTCATAATTGTTCTGGAATCAACAATCAACATCTTAGTTTATAATAATGTAATATATATATATATAGTAATATGGTATAAGAAATGGAATTACATTATTAAGACTTAAATTTTTATTAAATCTAAAAACTAGAACTTCATTATTTGTAGGTATACAACTACTTAAGATATCACTTTTCAATCGTATAGGGTTGATTCAATTTTTCAACCATAAAATGTAATATAATATGCATAAATACTCAATAGTGTATGTAATATTGTAATTATTTCAGTATTTATTATATTATATTTATTATTCTTTACTCTATGATTATATCTTCATTATTCATGGTTAATATAAATGTAAAATAACCTTCTTTAAAATGATATACTATCAATTATCTCAGGTATAAACTATATTATTTCAAACTAATTTATAATTTCAATGTGTAGTATAAATAAGTTTTGCTAATTTTAAATTATAATGTGTAATTTCACATTAATGTTTTATTTAAATTTTAAGTTAATATAGTTTTATGGTCTTACTTTATGAAATATCAAAAACTGAAACTATTAAGCATAAAACGGAATTAATATATCATCATAGTAATCAGTATTGTTTAATATTTAAGTATAAATGAATGTAGTAAGTAAACACTAAATATATATGTTTATTTTAAATTATAATATTATTGATCTTGTTTTATATAAATGTAATTTAGATACTTAATCAAATTATTTAAAGTTTAATAAATAGTATGATCAAAATAAAAATTTGTCAATTTGTGCCAATATTTTTCTCAATTTGCTCAGAGTATAATTAAAGTTAACATGACATTTTAGCTTATTTAAACTTTATATTATTTGGTGTGATAAAGAAAATTTTGCACGTTCCTTTTTATTTTTAATAAATTGGGTACTATTAAAAAATTGGAGACCTATGTGATAATTTAAGCTATATGTTCATAATATAATTAATTTATAACTGGAATAGGTGTTTATATTTACAGATTTAGGTATAAATATTGTAACTGGTCTTAATTGTAGTAAATTTAACTAATAATTAGTTGAATAATAACACAGTGAACTTAAGAAGATTCTGTTGATGATCTTGAAACAATTTTACGACATCCGTGACATACAGGCACAGGATCTTGACTAAGGTGTCCAGGTAATGAAACATTCATATCTATACAACGAGTGCAAAACACATTTCCACATTTCCAACAGTGATACTAAATATAAATATTAAATTATTGTAATTTATAATAAAATATAATTAAAAGATGTATATGTGAAATTATTTAGATTAAGAACAAAAACAAAAAAGTGCTAATTATTGTAATCGGGAAACAAGTTGAATTACATTGGGTCAATAGCATACTTTAAACAGAATTTTGGGGGATTCTATTGACCAAAAATACACCTCATAAGAAATTAAATTTTTCTGAAAATTTATAGGGGTAGAGGGCGGTTTCTCCCCCCCCTCCAACAGTATACCACTGCATTGGGTGTCACTTTGAATAATTAAAATATAACAATAATTATTAATTACCAGTAATGTTTTTAATAAAAAAGTGGTAAATAAATTAAATGATAATGTTTACAAACATTACTGTAACAGGAACACATAAGACAGTCTTTTCTTGGAACCCGTTTCCTTGTTGTGTACTGAGGTTCAAGAAATAGGTGTCTCTTATATGTTAATAACACACCTATAAATAGTGCATCCAGGGCAGTCACAAGCTTTTTCGGGGTCAGGGGAAAATTAATGTGGGAGCCCTAAATGATAAAAATAGGAAGGATATTTTAGTCTTTTGTCAGGACGGAAAGCTCAATAAGTACAATAACGGTGAGTTTGTAATTATGAGTTATTATACATCAAGACTTTAAAGGGACCCCCTAAAAGTATTCCAAAAATGGAGCCTGTGGCAAAATGGTCCAGTTTTCCGGGGAGGAGGGGGGGCATCAGATTGGGTCTAAGTGTATTTATATTACCATTATGCTAATCCATTTGTGTTCATAATCTCGACAGACACTATTTATGCACTAGTGGTCATATCCCTGTTTTGGGTCATTATTTGTTATTGTAAAAAGATAAATTTCAATATAATTATTATTGGTATTACAATAATAATATATTACTTTTTTTGTAGAAGAATCAGTAGAACATTCACAAGAAACTGCTTCTCGTAAGCTCTTCCATTCAATAGCCACCTTATGAGCTTCATCTAGTTTTGGCTCGATCACAGTTAAATTATCAAATGCATCGTTCATAGATATAATATTTTCTTCTTTATTGTAACTCATAGGCTCTATACATATTTCTTTTGAGAACAGACTGTTTCTGACCATATCTGCACCATCAGTTATTTTACGTTTAAAATATGATAATCTTTTTTGTAGGAATTTTACGTGATCATCAATGGATTTTGTTTGTTCACTAGTCGCTAGTAAGATATCATATACATGCTCACGTGGATGGACTCCATTTTCAAAACGACAATACATTCCTCGCCAAAATCTTATATTTTGTGGTGATAAATCAGGACTCATAGTTTCTGTTTGAGCACTATAAAGGGGATTTAAAAATTCCTTTTTATGTTCTTCAACATAACCCCAAAAAGAAAATGTACGATCCTTGAGTCTAAACAATTATTTAAAATAATATAGATGTTAAAAAATAAATTATTTAACTAACTTTATGAAATGAGAGTAAAATAATTACTTGAGATCAACACGTTCTTTTTCACAGTTTCCAATAAAAGTTCCATACTGGCAGGATGTTACATGGTCATGTAAAATTAATAAAAATCGTTCATTGAATTCAAATGAAGTAGGTTGAATCATTGTGAGTTGCCATGTTGCTTCTATGAATTGTGTAAATACTGGGGAGACTTCTTTAGAGTCACCAGCTATATGGCCACACCGATCACTAAATTTGTGACCAAATGCTAACCAATCTTTTTCAATAAGTGCCTGGTATTTAATAAAATTAAAAATCAGAATATAACTTCAACTTTTCAGTAAAATATTGAATTCTACCTGGAATCCTTGGAGTGTGCGATAATATGGGTCTAACATTAGAGAAGCTAGTGAACAAACTTGAGCTGTTCGATCCCATCCGTCTGAACAATGGACCACAACAGACTTCCCACTATTAACTGCTTGGCATATAAAAACTGATGTATCAAGAATAGTTTTGATATGCCGTAACCAACCACTACTATCTAATCCTCCAATAAATTGTGACATTGATAGATTTCGTTGTTCACATACTAGTAAAATATATTAATAATTAAATCAAAACCAAAATGATAAGTGAGTATTATTTATTAAGTTATAATTTGTATAACAGTGGTACTCACAATCTACAACTTTGGACAAGCTATTTCTCATTACATGAATATTTTCTATACCTAAGAAATTAAATTTAATACTATCATAAAAGTTTTCATTTTCATAACCTTTCCCTGTTGCTCGATTTGCCATGGCATTTATCTAAAAATGTACACATAATGACATCGAGTAATTAGTCTTGTTTAATTATTTTGCAAAATAAAATTACCTTTGGTCTGGTATCAACGACATGCATGTATTCACTACCTGGATTTGTGTACAGTATACATGTGAGAAGTTGCTCATCTTCCATACATCTGGCATTAAATCCAGATAATGGTTGTGCACAGCGGCAAATTGACGCCTAAAAGTGAAAATATGTATACTTCAAGCAACAAAAAATGTCTGTAATAATACCTTGTTTCCGTGTAGGTATGTAAGTACTGGTAAACGTTCCTTGCTACGAAACTTTGAACTGCCCACTAAAATGGATGTACTCACTGAAGATGGTACAAAAAGGAACTTTGGGTAAGTATCACACAACTGAAATCATTTATGGGCTTATAATCATGTATCATATACATATCAGGATTATAAAAATAAAATTAATTAAATATATCAACCTGATAGTCTTGATTTAATGTAGTAAGACTCCAAGATTCATTTGGTACATTCATTCTTTGGTATTCTTTTTCCAGATTAAAACTATCCCAACCAGCACTTTTTGATATCTTATCAGAGTTTGATTTATATAAAAAACAGTAAACTTCTTCGATTTTTGCTGAAAATGTATATTAATATTTCATTATCTTTAGATTAATGCATGTTTACAAATTAAATAGCAATGTAAATACAAACCAGGTTGGCAGAGAACAAGCAGTGATGTGAATATATTGTGAGAATCTCTTTCTTTTGGTATGACAAATGTCACCGACAGGAATGTTTTACATCGTATTAGAATTGGACAACCAGTAGTTGTAATAGGTAGTTTTTCAACATTTCCTATATGCATTAATAGCACCCAAGATTCTTTATTATTTTCAGTATCGAAAAATATTAAATGGGTAGCTGTTAAATATAATGTACCAGCTGACGTTTTTTTGGAATTATATCGGTCCAACATTCGTACATTTTCTATCTGAAATTAAGAAAAGTATACATTTTAATCAATTAATTCAGATTTAATAGATAATAATTAATACTTTATGTAACTTTAAGCACAAGTAAATAGCATTTTAAATTGTGAGCTACTTAAGCTTTTTTATGAAGGGTAGCCTTGGCCTATGTGTATTATAAATTAAAGTTAATTTGAATTCATACATTTAATTATATCTGAAAAATGTAAATACCTAAGCTAATAATAATTATGTTATTAGTCACAAAGCAAAATACCATCTTGAATATTCCAAAGTAAACCACATTAGATCTTTAATAATACACAAAGTTATTGAAAACACATGATTTTTTTCTAATCTCAAATTTTACACCATGCATTTCATATTTTAAAAAGCATATTAATATATTGTTTGGGACCGGTCCAACATGTGATCTACCGATAAATGGCTATCTACGATAGTGTTGTAGGTAGAACGTGTGATCTACCGATAACAGATACCTATATTTTACACTATAGTGCTTACTATAGATACAATATGGATTTTACGTCTTAATCTATATAATTATCGATATGATATGGATTTTGTGACCGTATTGTATTTTTAAAATATCATTTAAACATTCAGTTACCATTTCGCATTTATTCGTGTCATTTCGTTTGTTAGTGAATTTTTTCCATTTTTTTTTCACGAGTGTGTATAATATTTTTTAATTTAGTTCATTTAGTTTAGAGCTCATACTCAAACAATAGAGTCAATGTGGAAGTTAGTCAAGTCCAAGAACAATATAAAAGTCAATGATGCATCTTCACTATTAGACGGCCAACTTAAAGAAGAATGGTGGCGGTCATGCTACCCGATACAAACTCAAATATTTGATGAATTTTTATCAGATTTAAAAAATACTTTTGCAGTATGATTATAAGAAGCAATCAGCAGCGTTAGACCAGCCATTTATTGGTAGATCACACATTGGACCAGCCGTTTATCGGTAGATCACACATTGGACCGGTCCCTATTGTTTTATTGTAAAAGTTAAAATGACGACTACTACTAACTAACTATTTTTTTTGTTTAGAGTGACTAAATTATTTTTTTGTTTGTGAATTCTCAACTCTCAATTTGCACATTTTGAACATACATAATTTTGTAACATTTCTAGTACACTACATTAGAATTAAGCAAACAACCCTAATGTGGAGTAAAGCTTAAAATATAAAATTAAATTATGGCGAACAAGTCTTGAGTGAACCGAAGGGGCCCCTCTCTCATTGACAAAACTATTAATGGTTAATTTTTAGGAACTATTCAATAAGTCAGGTTATAACCTCATTTTTTTTATATATTTTACCTTGGATTAATCATGTTAGTTTTTTTGTGACGATGTTAGAACGTTCAGAGAGAAATGGTTGGTAATGAATATAATATGGATTCTGTTATTATTATTATTTTTGAGAAATTAGAAGGTAAGGTTTGTTTTCAAACTATTTAAAATATTTTTTCAATAGAGTAGGTATAAATATGTTAATAAATTCATAAATTGTTCTAATATATTTTTTTTAGCCTTATTAATTGTTTTTCTCATATTTCTATAGAATTTTCTAATTTAAGAATAACATATTAATATTATAGTTATGAAACCACATATAATGGATTCTTAAGTACTTAACAATTTATTAAACAAGAAATAATTAATCAAAATGACCTTATTACATTTGAATAAGTTGTTAAATGTATACATTTTTTTTCTTATCTCAACTTATTTTAAAGTTAATTAATAAGTTAGTTTCTTTGTTTAATAATATAGATTATAATGATATTGATTATATTTTTTACTTTGTAGCGTATATTCACATCATAGTGGTGCGATATAGGGTTAAAATATTTTACAAATTATTAATTATCTTTATATGTTTTAGTGGTTAATATATTATGTTATTGGTATTACCATTGATTTTAAAATATACATTCTGTAAATAATTATATATTAAAGAGGTTTTAAAAAAATATGTACGACAAAAAACATGGATCTAGTGTTGGACACCAGATTCACTTTTGATCACCTCAGAGCAAAATAATAATGGTTTTATAATGTACCATCTCAACTCAAATTTTGATCTATAATATTGTTTTTTTGGATCATCCTAAAAAATACAGGGAAATGAACAAATTGTTCAAAAGTCTATATATTTCTCACATTACTTAGTATTAAAATTAAGGTAAATCTTTTTAGTCATTACAGAATTATATCTATTATGTATTAGATATTTAGATAATTATATATTTTCAAAATAACTATTCTTAAATTATATTAAAACTTTTGCTTTATTGAAATGGTTTTTATATATACCTAACTATTTTGCTAATTGTATTCATTAGTTAAATGAATATTCTAAACTACATAAAAATTAGGTCTGACAAAAAAATTAATTAAACATGGCACCTAAATGTAATATTGTTTAAAATATAACTTATGACGAATTGTTTTTAAAATATAAACGTGATTACACAATAAGGGATAAGGCGTTATAATTTCATGCATATATGACATATGCAAAATCATGCAGTTTTAGCGTACTTTTATAATAATGGGGTTTAAAATTATTTATTTATATTGTGACATTGTGTTGCTTACTTTAAACAATTCAAAAACTAATTAAATGAATGTTTTGTTTTAAAATAGTTGGTTTAAAAGTCATCACTATGTACATGAAGTATAGTAGAATCCAGTGGTGCCGAGGTTCATTCAAAGTTATGTTGCAAAATCTTTACAGGCTCGAGTGGAGGCCCTCACATTCCTCAATATATTCACATATTTATTATTTATAAGCACTACCTAATTAAACCAGATACATGAATAAACCAAAAGTATAGGCCTTTGATTAGTTAAGTATAAAGTATAAATGTATATCTAAAACTTAATGAATCTCACAAAAACTTTATTTACAAACCATAAAAATAATAATTATAATTTTTTAGTCAAAATTATTTTAAAGCTTTTGATTGTTATGTGCTTTTCATAATTATAATGTAATTCTTTTTGTATTAGCTTTGCAAGTGATGCTCATTAAATTCTTTATTTTTATATTATTTTTGGTATTTATGGTTTATTTTGATCATAACCAGAATTATTATCTTAAAAGACCAAACTTAAAAATAAGCCCATTAATACTAGCTTTTATACCACTTCTGACGACTGTCCATTTAAGACAAGTGTTTCAGTCACACACTTGGATATAGGGTAGGCGCCACTGGTGAAAACTTGGTAACTTGAAACTTAAATGTTTAATAAGTTTAAAATAGTCAATAGAAATATCTAAGAAATAACCTATAATATAAACTCTATATTATTTTCCCTTTAATGTTATCTTTGTTATACTAATTTGGTTGTCTTCAATATTAAATTTTATAACTATAAAAATACTTATGTAAGTATATAGTACATTTATTTTTTGAACATTATAATTAATATTAAGAGTGTTGATATAATATTATTAATTAATACCCGACAAATCAATTATCTTTACATAGATTTTAAAAGTTATTAGCTGAATATATTATTTTAAGTCTTATTTAATGTAGATTTTTTTATATTTATTATAATAGTTTTAATTATTAATCAGCATTCTTTTTTAACTGAATAACACGTTGTACCTTTTTAATGACCGAACCGTCCTGTTGCTGTTGCCTGGCCACTTTGGCCATGGCAGCTTCACGCTGTAGCCACGACCTCAAGCGGCAGAACAGAGAGTACGATCCGGGAGCTGATGACAAACGATACAGACGGAAGCCAGCCGGTGACACGAACCTGTCTTTTTCGGCCATACAACTGCATGTGTTAAAGATTTATACACACAACTCACTGCGTGTCCTACAAAAGCATGCACAACAACCTGGGTTAGATCTACTATAATAACTACAAATACAAACCACTTGCCATAACCTCTCCGGGTAGAATAATTAAATACTACAGGTGGGTAGGTTAGGGATTGTGTAGATTGAGATAATTTAAGAAGGAATCTAGTTATCTAGCACACATGCATAATGTGTTAACCTCAGCCACAAGCACCCAACAAATATCCAACTCTTATTTATTAAGTATATTTTCAATATTTATAATTATGAGGACGTGACTAGGAATTATATAAATTACTTTTGGAGTTTTTATATGTTCCATCTTGACAATTTAAGGCACATTAATAAAACCAAGTGACTAGAGATTTAAAAATAGGTTAACTTAAATATAAATAAATAACTAAAGAAATTAAGAATATAAAGTTGTCAGGAAAAAAGTTGACTAGGCATTCGGCCCATAATAAATTTTTAAACTAATAAGATTTAAATCACGGAAAAACAAAGCAAACATAAGTACATAATTTTGTACATAACACTGGGACCGAATAGGTATTAAACTATTAACTATTGTGTACTAAGTCGTGGTAGTAGCATTGATTATAGCATTTAATCTATTCAGTTTTCTGTGGTAGCATTGATAATAAATAAGTAGTTATCAAAATATGATAAGGTATGTTTAAAGGTATCATGGCTTTAGGTAATACTATCTTTAATAGTGTAACCTACATAGACTTATAATAGATTTATATTATTTAATTATTATAACTTAGGAGTTAGGACCTCTTCAGTCCACAGATATAATATAAAAATACTAATGTAAAAAGAATCATTAATTTTTATGACGAACTTTATGAGTTTCTTACTATATTATATTCTTTACTCTAGGCTATGAAGTTAGTACCTTCCTTCATAAAATGTGTAGCCAAGTATCATCGAAGATCTTAGTGAAAATGTTCTATTCAAAGATGTTATTTAATCTACTCTGCAGTCTACTGTTATAAAACCATTAAAACCTCCATGTGATGTATTTTGAATAATTTCAAAGTAAAACAAATTAAATAATTTGTCGGTAGGTCATCATGATATAGCAATGAATTAAGACAATATTATCTTAGTTCATGGTAGGTATCCAATGGAGTGTAATGAATAATATTTGTGGCTCTATAGCTATCCAAGGGAAATTTTGCGTAATTTAGTTAACCTTTGTAAATATAACGATACTTAGCTGGTTATCTATTTAAATGAGACGTCAGACACCACTTAGACGTGGGTTTATAAAAACCACTTAGGAGGGTACCTACATTTGGCAAAATGAAGAAAACACAGAATTTATTACAGTTCCGAAAGTAAATTAGATCTAGTTCATTTAGGTTTGTACATTGATAGAAGTTAGTTTTTAGATATATTAGATGTAAACTTGGTACTTAATAAGATTATCATTTATCACTCACAAATTAATTCTTCTATATTTTCAAAGAATGGTTTGTCCAAAATATGTTACAACATTTGGAATAATCATCTATAATTTTGATGAAAAACGCCCTGCACCATTTCATTCAAAAATCATTTTTGAAAAATGATTATTTATCCAAAGCAAAAATAACGTTCAAAAATAGCTTTCTGAAAAAGGGGATGACTATTCACCAATCCTAGCCCTTGAGTGAAATACGCTAAAGGGTAAATCTATTGGTGGCAATAGAAAAATTATATTAGCTCGATCAAATTGGAATAGAAATGGGTAGGTACTGGATATTGTGCATCTCCTATCATATCCTTTGTCAATCCAATCCAATTGAGTTAATAAGACACAAGTAAAGGGTTAAGTCTCCACAAAAAATGTGGCATTTAAAATTTCGGACGTAAAAATTAAAAGTTTTGAGGTTGAACGAAGCGTTGAAAGCCATGACTGTGGATAAATCGGAAGAAATATATAATTGTGTCGACACTCATTACGTACAATTTAAAGATGAAGATCTCATAAAAAAAGGTTGATGAAGTTTTGGAACAAATTATAAATTTATAATGATCGTCATTCATTAGAACCTAATAGTATATAGAATAGAGAAAAGGATGATGCCGATTGCCGACGATGCCGTGCATTTTTAAGAAAAATTTATTTTTCAATGTTTTATTATTTTTAGATTCTGAGCGCTGCGATGAGAGTATTGATTTTACAATGATGTTTTTTTTTTTGTCTGTCATCGACTTTTAGGACAGTAAAAATGCTTGGATTTTCTTCAACAGTATCTTTTCTGATAGGAAAGTGAATCTAGTTGATATTTAGGGGGGGGGGCAAAAGTAAACAATTACCAATAGTTATCAAAAGTGCCAGAAAAAAACAATATAAAAATGAAGGAAAAACGGGAATTTTTACGCGAAATCGGTTTTTGCTAAAATTGATTTTGATTTCTGGTGTAACTCAAAAACCAATAACTTTAGATACTTGAAATTTATATCATATTATCATATGTGTATTTTATCAATGCCTATACTTGATATAATTTTCAAAATATTTTGACTTGTTTTGAGCTGTTTACGGACATATGCTGTTTGAAATTATTTTTAGATTTGTTTTCTAATGTCAAAAAAATGTGATTCGTTGAGTCAAAAAGCATGAAAAATTAATACAAAGCTTCTGATATAATGTTATAACTTATATTAGTAATTGAAAAGTATTAAAAATACATAGTGACAATTTTTGACAACATTTATCATATTTAAAAATGATTTTGTAGTTAACAATTGATAAAATGTTCAAATTGTATAGTGAAGGGTTGAACATTTTTAAACAATGATCCAGGTAAGTAGGTTATTCTGTAACCAAAAAAATCCAAAAATATTAACACAGTTTTTTTTATAGTTATTTTATGTTCAAATTTGGAACATTAAAAAATCAAGAATAACGATTTTGGTTATTTTTAATTTAATAATATTAATAAAACTTACCGACTTCCTTATTAAGGGGATTCGATACCGTGATTTCCTGTCTTTGTCTAACACACGCGCAACATATGAATTCAGACATGTTTTTTGGCAAACGTACCGACTGATACAGTGAAGCGATAAGAATTCTGAAAACAGATTTGAATTTGTCGTCAAGTCTACTTGAGATCGGCCAGTCTACATTTTTGATTTTTTGATTTACACTTCTCCAAAAAATGAAATTTTTTTAATTACTCTTTAGTAATACAATAATTTTAGGATTTTGGGGAATAATATAAAATATGTGGACTGACCGATCTCAAGTAGACTTGACGACAAATTCAAATCTGTTTTCAGAATTCTTATCGCTTCACTATATCAATCGGTACGTTTGCCAAAAAACACGTCTTAATTCATATGTTGCGCGTGTGTTAGACAAAGACAGGAAATCACGGTATCGAATCCCCTTAATAATAAATAATAAGATTATAAATATAATATAAAATATCCACACTCACAAACCGTCTCAGCTCAGAATATTTTTTCGTATACAAATATACAATGATATTATATAATTGAATTCAAATCCAATAACATCCATTATACAGTGACCCATTTGACTACCCTTTTTAATTTACGATTTCACAATTTTATTTATTATCGCAAAATAAATGTGATACTAAATTGCCAGAACCTGCAGAGCTGTTGAAAATTTAGGTATTGTATTTATATAATAAATTTAAATTTGCGGCGCCTTCCTCGACACAATATGTTTTAGCTCTGCGTGAAAAAGTCCACCGGATACACTATCACAAAAAATATCGTCGGCTGCCCCATTTCGTCAAATTGACTGTAAACGGTAGTGCGCAAGGTGGTTGATAGATTGATATCCACCTGGGTCGTACGATTTGTCCGAATCGGATGACTTGTAGCCTTGAACGCAGACTTCACGGGGGCGTGGCATACGTTATCAATTAAATAAATCATATTATTATCAATACAATTTGAACCATTGAGTAAATAATATATTTGATTTGAACAAGCCACAAGGCCTTGGACTGGAAAAGACAGTAATTGGTTAGTGGTGGCCAGGGGACGGTCAATAAAAGGTTCCTCATACTGTGGACCGAATGTTTTCAGCGTTACCAGTGGTTTTAATTGGCTTCACATTTTGTATCTTAGTCCGTGTTTATACAGATAGCGTGGACAACTTTCTGTCCCATTAGTAACCCCCCGTATCTGAATCTTACACATAAATATGTGGCCACTGATGAGCTGCTCATTTCCAACACATTATATAATATATCTTAGTCCGTGAACAAGGCACAAAGCCATGGTTCCAGATAATGTATACTACAGGTTATTGGTTACTCGACGTTGTCATATAGGAATAATTGAGACTCTAGAAAAAAGTTATAATTTTTTATGATTTAATATTTTACTCTTAATAGTTTCAACAAACATTTAAATTTCACATCCTGTAAACAATTATAAAGTTAATAAGTTTATAATCAATGTTCACATTAAAAAAATATAATTGTTTTATACATAACTATTAATTACATTTTACAATATTATCATTTAACAATTTTTCTAAAAGAAAAAAAATAATATAATAAAACTGTTTTATAAAGTGTACAATAATAATCAATAGCATAACTTACTAATGGATTGAACAAATAATTATAAATTGTCATTAATCAAAAAGCTTTAAATTAGTAGAAAAAAAAAATATAATAGATTATTTGAATTTGAAAATGATATTTCTGTTTGTTAGATAAAACAAATAAGAAAAGAAAAAACACAATAATAAAATTTGTGTTATAAGCAAAATTATGTCAAATAACATACAATAAAAACAATAGGTACTACAAAATATAAACATATAGAATGATTTTTGTAGTTAAAAAATTGTGGTAAAATGAATTAAAATAAACATAGGGAAAAAATAAAATATAATTAACTTTTAACACTTCTCCTATGACTACGAGTTACCATGCCCGCTGACCAAGATGATCTAGATGCAACTTTTTTGAATCTTCTACTATCTTTCTTTTTGTGTGACCTTAATATTCTAGTCATTGGTTCTGTCAAAGGAGTCTTAATTTTTGATATTGTTGTAATTTTAGATGGAGTGGAATCTTCTTTGGCGTTATTGCATTTCCATACCTTTTGGATTTTTCCAGAACTTCTTAATACTACACCCACTTTAGTATCTTCAGGTTTAATTGATTTAGTTGGAGACAACAGCCAAGATTCACGTGGCATTTGCTCATTTTCAGAATCACTATTTCCAAATTTTGAAGTTTCATCATTAGTTGTAGACTTTTCATTTAATTTTTGTTTTTTGACAATTCTTCCACTGCTTGTCCTTGTACATCTTTTTTCTGCTGCTTGACCATCCTTTTTACTAGCACTATTATTGTTATCACTATTATTATTATTATTAATTTTTGCAGATGTTCTGAGTACTTTATTTGTTTTTAAAGGTGGTGTTTCTATAGGAGTATTAGGATATCTATATAAAAAAAAAAGTAAAAACATTAAACACAAAAAAATATTAAAGTAAAATACTAAGTCACTTACGGTTTTGAAGTGCTGGCGAGAGCACTTGATGCTCTTAGATGATGATCTGTAGGATATCTAGTGAATATGGCATATCCACCACTTGAACCTCGACCAAATCTTTGAACTTGTGGATCTCCATCAACACATTTGCAACTATTTTTATCTTCACATTTCATATTACCAGTCTGCATTTTATGTTTTAATAGCACTTGTGGAGCAGGTGGACCAGGTGGATCTAACATTAGTGTAATAACTGTGGTATTGTCAGCCCTCAATCTTACTTTATTCCATTGTAATATTGCCTTGTCAACAAGATTTTTTGATGGATTTAACCAATCTACTTTCTAAAAAAAAAAAAAATACAATTAAAGAAATAAAATCTATTTATAAAATTTACCTATATGTATCTTACTTCTAAAGATTTCATTTCAATATTATGTTTTTCTGTTCCATAAACATTTGAAATTGCTACATCTGCTGAAAGCACATTCCACAAGCCATCAGTACCAAATATCAAACAACGATGTTTAGAAGGATCAACATCGAAAACTTCAACATCTGGTTCCGGAGATACAACAAATTTATTATGCTCAGAATTGAAACTCCAAAAATCACCAAGAGCACGAGCTACCGCTAGGAACGGTATTTCATCAATTGTAGTTGAACGGCGTACAGGACCTTTATGACCAATGCGAGGCCTATTCCATACTACTCGAGGAACGCCAGATTTATTTATAACTTTGCCTCCACACTCTTCTATTCTTATTTTTTCTTCAAATGACTCTGGTTTATGGTCTCGTGTTAATGGCTTAGCTTTCCACTCTCCGTTTTCTAAAACAGGAAAATATAAGAGTAAATAAATTTCAAAAACAATTGCTAACCAAAATATATAAAAATTATTACCTTCGTCTTGATAACCAAGTACTATACAACTATCACCAACGTGACCAGTATAAATTTTTCCTCTCATTATAAATGCTATACTTGCTGTGGTGCCAGATGTATTGGGTAAACCAGATGGGGTTCTCGGCCAATTTTCTAAACAATTAAATATATATTATTCATGTGTTAGTCTATAAGTAAATGCATGATATGCATGTACCTAAATTTTTCCACATTTCAATATGAGTATTCACGTAACCATTACGGATGGCTCTTAAAACGTCATCATCGTTTTTTGACCAGAATGCATCATCTTTGATGATGGTGTCGAGCAAATGGTCTTTGGCATATGCAGCTGCTTCCGAACCACCATGTCCGTCAAATATGCCAAAAAAGGCATACTCCAGGTCTTTCATGTCCGGTGTCTGCTGGTAGGCCACCGAAAACATATCTTCCATGTACTTTCTACCACCCTGGTTACAGTAACCGGTCACGCGTAGGTTGACACCAATGCTTGGCATTGCGACGGTTGGTGTAAGCTAACAGTATTGAGCTGAGGTAGTCTGCGTACGCTCTACGTCGACATAGCGAGTGGCGACGTATCTACGGAAAGGCGAATCCTGGTTGATTAATCTGACGCTGGGACACACACAAAATATAATTTTTCGGCGGTATCACTTGTACAAGACAAATATTACAGGGTATAGATGCAACTACTTTCTACGCCGTCAACACACAACGCTACACTAATGGCGCGCAGTGAGCCCCAATGACAACGACGGAACGGGCGGTACGGACCGGACGTTCACTTCGGTACACCGGACGAATACGCGCGTGACACAATGGCGACGGGAAATACAACAAAAATAATTATAATCTATTTAGTATTTATCGTTAAAACACGGTCGAAGGAGCAGAACTGCAGAACGTATTCGCGACGACCGTAACACATTAACATTTAACTGCGTTTACAAGTGTTGGACTGTTGGAGCGCTAGTATCTAGATCGCGTTTAATAACGAATATTTGTGTTTTTTGAAGTGCATTACCATTCGTCCGTACGTCTAGCAAACGACGCGACCGCGAATGTCCCGGCGCTCAGAAGGTTGGCGACACCGGTGCCACTCGGTGCGCGGACGAGTGGCGGTGCGGGAGAATGGATTTTCGTCGTCGTCCGGACGTGCCGAGAACCCCCGCCGTGTGGTGGCCTCCTTCCAAGGCGGTCGAGAGTCGACCCGCGCACGTAAGTCGTACGTGTGCAATCGCGCGCGTACACACACCACCGTCCGGCGCAATCACGGCACGAATTTTATTCGGAACAAAATTACAGATACGTGATAACGCTTCACGGTCCGGGGCGGTCCGACTGTTTTGTTTTTGTTTTCATCTTAGTGCAATTTTTGTTTATTTTGTTATTTGTTTTTTTTTTTTAAATATTACTCCTCTGTTTACATTACGCTAATTAATTTAAATATTTATATCTACTTGTTTTGTTAATAATAGTAAACACACACACAATATATTTATTTATATATTATAATAATGTGTGCAAGGGCCCGTTCAGTTCACGGTCCCCGAAAGGATTTTATCACACCGCCTGCAGTAATATCCAGGTAACTAGTAAGTAATATTCAAGTATTCGATTGTATATTTTTGTCATACACGCATACACACTACCGACTACATTCGGCGATAATGTATAATATATGTACAAAATATGTACATAGCATTATAGCATATAAATAAATAATATTATGCGATCTCGTCTTTTTTCTAAGAACTACCTATTACGTATTTAAGTATTACTATTCCTCGACAATTTTTTTTTTTGCATCATTCGACACTTACATTACGAGTAATGACTAAAGTATAATTTTATTTTAAATCACTGACAAAGCATATATTTTTGTTATGCATGAATTAAATTTTGTTTACTTTATCTACTTACTAATATGTACTGGGTGTCATTTGCGATTTGCCATTAGTATTCATATATTTCGTTTATTTTAAAACTATTTAGGTATACATTAATTACCCTTCATTGCTTTAAAGTGTTTTTTTTTGATTTATTAATGTTTGTTATATTTGTTCAGGATTTATTCAACATTTTTAATTCAAATAATTTACAATAGTCCCAGCCGTTATTCAGATTGAAAACATTTAGATACCTATTTATTAGGGATACTAGTAATTATAATAAATTTAATCAAAATTAATAATATAATGCGGTAGGTTATTGTCTATTTCTGGATTAATTTGGAATTAAATTAAACATGGGATTTTTAAATAGTGAACACCTACGTAATGGTAATCAATTAGTTTAATTTAATTATTGTTAATGATATGTCTTATCAATACCCACAAAATTAATTATTGATACAACTTATGAATATATAATATATAATAATATGTAATTATTTTGTGTGATTTATTGAACTAATATTACTACCTATCAATTATCAGGTATGCTTGACGCTTGTCTAAATTTATCTATTGACATACTGCTACTATAACATTTACATTTATTAATTAATTAAAAAAAGAAATTGTATTTAATTAAAGTGCCTGATGAAAAATGAAGACTATTTTATTAAAATGGAAAATAGAAGTTTCAAACAAGTAATCTTTATTTTTTACTTTGTGAAATATTTACTTAATGTTTTTCTAAATACAATCAATTAAGTATTGATTTATAACATAATCATATAATATTAAATGTCTATGATTTATAAAAGCCAGAAGCTAATAAAATACCTGTTAATTTATTGACATTGTAATATTATATTGAAACATCTGAAGCTGTACAAATGAGTGATGCGTGTTGTGCATGGTTATGCATATTACCTAATTATTATTATTTTTTCAATCATAAGATGATTTTGATTTTCTTTCTTTCTTTTCCATCTGCAACTATTATTTTAAAGTCGGTTTCGTTTAGTATGTGACCTACCAATTACCATATAGGGAGATCGTTTTATATGCGTGACCTACCGGTCCGATAATTAATTTAAAAACATTCAAATTAAAAATTATATAATTAGGCGTTATTTTATTATTACAGATTACGAATTATATTCAAGATCAGTCAAAATATATTATTATTACAGATTACGGATTATATTCAATATCAGTCAAAATTAATTTAAAAATAGATATAATTAAAAATTATATAATTAGGTAAATATTTAGGTTTAGGCATATTAGTATAAAAAAAATTCATAAAATTAAATTATGTTTGGCAATACACTTTTTGTACATTGCTTAAAAAGAATATTATCTAGGAAACTTCATAGGCTTTTATTGATGTTTTAAATTTAAAGTCACTAATAACTATGTTAACTATTATGATGTTAAAATAATTTGAATAATCAACTTGCTTTAAAATTAAAATATTAATTAAAGGCTATGAAGTGCCAATATAATATTCTTACCTTTAATTAAGTCTGATGATGGTTCATTCTAGTATTAAAACTAACAACACAAGATTGGTTCTGATTACCACAAATTAGATATGTCACGTGTGGGTCAGAGATATAAAACAAATAGTATGCAGCTCCAGAAATCATCTAAACTCTAAAGCACTGGTATCAAAATCAAATTATTGACTAGTCATATATGTATACGTCAAACGTTCACAGGCAATACATCTTTTATTTTTTAACCTTTTTTTTTTTTTTACTCAAATTAATACTAAATCCAAAATAAACCAAATAAATTAAAACAATATTTATTTCTTCTATTGATTAAAATTATTACAGTATAACTGTATTTCTGTTATTTAATACTAGGTACCTATTATAAAAGTGTAAATATTGATATTTTGTTTAGCAATTATTTATTTTTATTTTTAAAATTTTTGAAGAAATAAATGATTATTACATATCGAGACCACTGTTCTAAAATATACTTCTTCTTTTTCAACTCTTTCTGTCCAATAACTTAATATTCTTGCCCAGTAAGTACTGTGGTCAAAATTACAAACATACATGTTTTTTTATTGTAAACTTGGGAAAATGTATTGTATAACGTAAACCCCCTCTCCAAACTTTATACAATACAACTCTTTAAAATTGCTCTTTTGGTATTAAGTCTGATTGTTTTTGCATTGAATAGATTTTTGCTTGATTTTATATCTATGTTGATTTTTTATTTGTTATTTTGTTTCTTAAGTACATAAAATATTTAACATCTCATTGTAAACTGTTTACAATTTCTTATTACATTAGAGTTCAGTAGCCCTTTGCTATATGTACATTAGTACAAGTCAGTGCCGTACCCAGAAATTTTTTTCTCAATTTTTGCAATGGTAGAATACCCGATTATCACCTATTACTTTATGACCCCTTTGTTTATAAAATGTTTACTACAGTCCTATTATTTGTATGACTACTATTATAATATGCTAACAACTATGGTACCCATATATTTAACATAACAAAGTATTATTAGTATTTCATTAATAATATTTTTAAAAATAAAAAAATAAAAAATATAACAAAGTATTAATATTATGTTAAACCATATATTGATAGATTAATTTATTAATTAATGTAGCTATATTAAGAACATTATATCAATATTATTACTATGTGTTTAAACACTTTAAACACATTAACTATAATCATAGAACAATAATATACCACGTCACCATTAACTATATTATACCACTTGGCGCTTGAGCACAAAACATGTTATAATATAATATGATTTAATAATAATATGATACTTATAATCAAACCATAACAGTGTTCACAACAAAAATGGAATACACTTGTATTTCTTATCTAAAGTCTGTGATTATCTTTACTATTTTACATTTATGAATACAAAATTATAAAATTAATAATTTTTATTGTTATTCGTTATCATAGATTTATCTTGAATTTTATAAATTTAAAAATTTCTGTGTGATGAACTATGGGTCTATGGCCAACCAAAAAAAAAAAAAAGGATTTCAGGGTGGGCACGTGCCCCCAGTGCCCCCCCCCCCTGGCTACGGCACTGGTACAAGTATTTTGGTAGTATTCATAGTTCATATTATTTTCATTTTTTGATATGTCGCCTAGTTCTTTTTTGCCATCTTTGGAATTTCTTTTTCTGTTACCCTTGTCATTTGTAATCTAACAAATGCAATTGTTTACAATTCAGTACAAGTAACTTGCTAAAAAAAATTTCTCATATATTTTTTATTTACAAAAAATACAAATTGTGGTTTGTGTAAACCATAATCATTATAATTGTTGAAAATATTATGCATCTATGGGTATTTTTTGTCGGAATTACAATAAAAACAAAATCTATTTTCTACTGTCTATAAATAGTTTAAAATAGTCAAAATATTTTGAAAATTTTACTGTGCATAGCAAATGATAATATTAACATTCGGTAATATTTTATAAATAAAATTTAATTTATCTACGGTACGATTTTTTTTTTAGAGTTACACTAAATAAAAAAATAAATTGCTTAGAAAACTAGTTTGCGTAAAAAACTCCGTTCTTCCTAATTTTTTTTTTTTGGTTTTTTCCGACTTGAAATTTACTGATAAATTTTTTACTTTTGATCATCTTTTCCCGAAAATACCCTACTAGACCCTTCTTTCCTACCAAAAAATATACTGAAGTTAAAAATCGAAAAATGTATACTGCCCCAGAGGATGACGGACAAAAAATATTTACATTAAGTTATACGTCATTGGTAGGTACTACATATTATATTAGATGTTTTCGAATATTGTGGCTTACTGCCATTCAAAAATCTATTGTACTAATTATATTATTTTAATTTTTACACATACATTTTTTAAGCGGTTTTTCAATAAAATGTCTCTGACAAAGTTTTGAGTTTTAGTCTTATATTACTCAACGCCAATTTTGTTTGGTACGTAGCAACTTCCATTTAGTTATAGATTTTGCGCAGAGCGATGAATTCTAAAGTAGTTTTTCAAATTCTTTCTTTTATTGTTATGCCCACTTTTTAATGATATTGCATGTGTAATGTTTAAATATATGAAGTATTCTTCGCAAATGCAAGGACAAGGAGGTCCCTACTCGTTCGTATATGTTAAATTTACATTATAAAAATCAAAATCTAATAATAGATTTTCTGCATTAGGTGGTATGTTTTCTTTTAATCATGTCGTTATATCTAGAACTTTATCCAGAGGCAGAAAAGCTAAGCTATCTTATTTATAAATAGTTGACAAGTTTTTGAATTATTACAGTAAATAGACCATATTCGCCGTTTCCAATGTAGAAGGCATGTATACGTGATTATGTTCAATAGAAATTAAAATAGGATTATCGTTATTCAAATCTGTTTTTAAAATACAGGCACATAATATTTTCATTGAACTTGATTTTATAGGTACATCTGAAACCAGGGCCGTCCCGAAAGACAAATCATGGGGGGGGGGGCTTGATTCAATAATTTGCCAACTCTAAAAAAAATTTTGGAAGACTGTCTGAAACGAATCATATTTACACATATTTTTTTTAAGTTGTACAAATGTTTAAGAAATTTAAATGGTTTTATTTTTTTTTTCACTTCTATTACCTACTTATTCGCACTTTTAAATTTTAATTCAAAATTAGCAAATATAACACGATGAACCACATGAACGGAAAAAACACATGTGTGAGAATACAATTATATAAGTACACGATTTTCAAGATAAAGTCAAGAATAAACTATAATACCTTATGTCCTTGTCGCTTCAAAATTTCAAGATTAAGTCTAATGTTAATTACTTTTATTTGTATAATCTTTATATTATATACCTTTTTACACATGAAGTATATTCAAAAACTATGGAAAACAGTGGTAAATTTTAATAATTTAAAATATATATTTGTATAGTTTATATATATAGATATGGTAATTCTAATACGATTTCTTACTAATTGAAACTAATTGTTTTCATAATACCGATCATACAATTTTTAAATATAGTTAATAATATTAAAATGTTAAAATACATGATCGGCACATCTTTAAAATCTATAGAATTATTATTTATTTTCTAAACAAAAAAATATCAAATTATCAATTTATGACTGGATCTTTACCTGTTCAATTGTGATTAGTTAATTATCTGTTAAGAGGACGATATACGGACATTTGTTGTCTCCGTCTTACCTTTAGCTTCGTTAGTTTAAAATTTAATAGAGAATCAACCTAGTATGACATTTTATGGTAAGATCATTACTTATGTTTAAATGTGGGTTTTGTACGATAATTCAGTTTTTAAGTGAGCTATGAGCATTTTTAATTTACGCTTTACGGAAAACTTGATAAAAAAAACCATAGTACATATTTTGTCGATATTTTCCTATACAAGGAAAATCTATGAATCATAAATATGTTTATGTTAATAAGTAACCGTGACTGCGGAAACATTTATTTTGCAAAATCGGTTAGAAAAAGTAAAATATCTGTATACCCAGCCCAAAAACATACTTATGTTAAATTTAACTATCGTAAAAAACTCATATACAAACACATATATTCTTAGTTCTTACGATCAAATTTCATAATTGGTCGATACATTCTAATTTTTAAACTAACGAAGCTAAACCTAATCTGCGGAGAGTAACTTTGCCATGTAAAGCACTTGCAAGAGGGAGACAGAAAATTCTTGTGTAGCGCCTTCTTAAGTTTTACATATTAGAGTTATTTTTAAGCATTAGTTATACACACCTATTACCACCTATCTATTACATTATTAACTGACTAGTAGATTTTTAACTGTGTATTTATTTTTTTTTTAGGTTAGGAGTTAACTGTTATGGGTTAGTGTCAATAATATTATATTAAATTTTAAAACGATATCTTGTGTTGTGTATACCTATATATAACCCTTCTGTATTTTGATGTGTTCTACAAATTATAGCATCGTCTATTCATTGTTAATTCTACGAACATATTTCAGTTGAGCGTTGCAACGCGTTGGTTAGTTCTCTTTCCGGTGGTCCTTTGTAATTAGTACCGTTACACCTACCTATTCGGTTCTAATATTTGTTCCTAGTTAAAAGAAATTCTATAGATCATAATATTGAATTGTTATGAAACTACATGGCACAAACATTGTCTTTTGTTTGAGCTTCTAAACTATGCACTTTTATTTTTTTCATTGAAATATAATAACTGTAACTATTAATCGTTAATCATTTTCAAAGATAGAAATATTTTTATCTGTATCAGGAAAGTAATCTAAAATTGAATAAATTAAAAAATAAGCTCATTGTATTAAACAATTCACTGGGGACCACATTAATTTTATGTTAATTAATTACAATAAATTATCATAGTTGATTTGAGTTAAATACTTTGTATATTAAAAGTTAAAAAATTTATAATTTTAAGAAGTCAAATATTTTTATGGTCTATAAATAAGTACCTACCTGTATTAACATTGATACATTGGTACTTATTAAATTATAATGCATATTATGATGGCTATTGTTCTTTGAACCTAATCTATTGAACACTACATAATTTTTTGTACATATAGTGGCTCAGTGTTGTATTTGAAGTGTGATCGACGGGAAAGGGTAAAACTTTTTAGATAGTGATGAATTATGTACTGATTTTATAAATTATAATGATGTGTTTTTTTTTTAAATATTTTTTTGTGTCTGTTTACACGATAAGTTGTCGAAATAATGCTTCGATTTTTAACTTCAGTGTCTTTTTCGCTGGGAAAGTGAATCTTTTTGGAGCATTCTCTAATGGAGTTTAAAATTCCCAGTAGTTTTCAAAAGCGCCTGAAAAACAAAATAAAAAATAAGAAACCTAGAATTTTTAGACAAAATCGGTTTTCGACTAAATCGATTTTGGTTTATGGTGTAATTCTTAAAAAATTAGCGTAGATACATGAAATTTTCAGTAAATGATTATTCTTGCATTTTCTATACACTATAACATTTTCTATAAATATTTTGACTCGAGAGCTATTTTAATTTTTAAGCATATGAAATTTACCATGATTATTAGTTTTTAAAAAAAATTATTTCGATAAAAAAATGTAAGATAAAGTTCCCCGTATAAGTAAGTGGGGAAAAAAATTAACCTAACCTAAATCCACAATATTTTTTTGAATACCTGAAGTTCATATTTTGATCACGAAAGTTTACGTGTTATTTTGAGTTAGAAATTCATAAAAATTATTTTTTTACTTTAAGATTTGATTATTTCTTATTTTTTAGATTCCTCATAAGTTTGTTTACTTTTATATAAAAAAAAATGTCTACCAGAAATTCAAACCACATTTTTATGCGTGTTTGAAGTTCAAATTTTTACAACATTGGATATTCACTTGATTTCTCATGGAGCGATCTTTTTATTTAGTTGTAATTCAAAAACGAAGAACCGTAGATACTTTAAATTCACACCATAATATATTTACTATATAATTTTCTATACTTGATAAAGTTTTGTTTTGAGTGGTTTACGGACATAATTAATTTTCAATATTTTTCTTCTTTTTCTCTTTTTCTATAAATATCTATAAAATTGTATTCGTTGGGTCTAAAAGTTTTCAAATTTCGACAACATTTATCAAATTTACAATTTACAATTTTTCTTTGCAATTAAAAATTTATAAAATGTTTTATTTGTGTAGCTAAGGATTAAAAATGTAAAACAATGTTCCACGTAAGTAATTCATAGTATTTCCAAAAGATCTAAAAAATAAATAAACACGGTTTTTTATACTTTTTTGAAGTTCAAGTCTGGGCGAAATTAGATATTTAAACGAAGATGGACGATTTTAGTTTTGGGTTATAATTTTAAAATATTATTGGTGGTTACTTACACATTTTTATACTTATAGAAAAATAATAATATTCATCTAAGGCTCGGAGCTATAAATTGTTGTTTGGTAGCGTTTTGATTTTACAAAGATGTGTGTTTTTTGTGTGTGCACTGTACACTGTACACGTTTTATTGTAAAAAATGCTCTATATCTATAACTTTAAGGATGGTTTCTGGTAGAAAGTTGAATTTAGTTAAGTAGTAAATTTGTCTGGTGTAATTCATAACTCCCAAATCTTTACAAAATAATTGTGAAAAACAAAATAAAATATGAAGAAAAAATTAGAATTTTACTCAAAACCAGATTAGGTAGACAAAGTCGAATTTTTTATTTTTTTGTACCTATAATTCAAAAATGAAAAATCAGTAAAAAATATACTTGCAATTTTCACAGAATGTTTATATTAGCTTTTTCTATATTATGTATATGGTAAAATGTTTGAAATATTTTGAATTTTGTTGAGCTATTTAGTATTTATAGACTTGAAATTGTTAAAGTTTTTTTCCTATTAATTTCAATAGTTATTTTTCACTTGGTAAAAAATGTAATACAAGGTTCCTTATAATATAGGTAGCTGTTATTACTGGAATTAAAAATAATCAAAGTAGTAAAATAATGATTTAAGTTTTTTTTTGTTTGAATTCAAAAAGTATGAATCGTAAAAAGGTGATGAAGTGGATATCACTTGTCTGTACCGTTCAGGTGTCGTGTGAAGTCACTTTAATGGATGTGTTAAAATTAAAATTGTTGATATAAAACCAGTGTAAACGAAAACTGAATTCTAATCGAAGACGATCAGCCTAATTACAAAGTATATTTTATGATATTGTTGCTATTGAAGCACTTTAATTTACTATTAGACATAAATAATACAATAGGTTGAATTAATTTTTGTTGAAAAAATAGCATTTGCAAATGTAATTTTGTGTATAAAATATAATAATGAACTTTTAAAAAAAGTTTCAAGTACCCATGAATAATATTTTTTAATTACAATAAAATAACTAAAATTGCTATTCTTCTCTCAAATGTATAATTTCGTCCATATTTGAACTTAAAATATTTATTTTAAAATACTATGTTTAATTTTTAGATTTTTGTTTACTGCAGTATGAAATACCTACTTATGAAAAACATTGTTTTCAATTTTTCATTTTTAGCTATAATAACTACAAAATTGTTTGATTTATTTTTGAAATAGTCGATATATTTTGAAAATGTCATCACTCATCTCATTTCACTTTGGTGAAAATTCAAAGTATTTACAGTTAATTGTTTTTGAAGAATAACAAAATTATAAAATAATTTGTTGAATATCGTTTATTTACAGATTAGTAAAAATAGAGCATAGACTTGGTGTCTGAACCGGCTATTTCATACTACCATTAATATATCATAAAATATACTTGGTAATATACTTGACCTATGTTGTCTTGGTTTAGAATCTTTTTTCATATTCAATTATTTGTTAAATTTAACACTTGCATTATAATGACAAGGTGCACACGACCCCCTAGTAAAGCAGAGCAATGACCTATTTGCTCACTTTTAATTAATACATTTTTCATGTGTCTTCGTGTTTTGGAGAAAAGTAATGCTTCAATCTTAAATTTTGGTGGTATTTGGATGTATAAAAATTGTTAAAAAGTCTTGAGCGAGAAAAGTGAACTATAAATTCAGTGTTTTTAAATTTACACAAACCAAAAATCATGGTAAAATGGAAATAAATTATGTGATACTAAACTATTTTCGAATGTTACACAATACACACATGTCATATATAATAAATTACACATGAGTATGGAATAAACGATTCCCAAGAAAATACTTCATAATAGTAAAAAATGCCCAGCTTAAAAATAAAACCAATTCATGCTACAAGAAAAACCTGTCCAAAATATACTGATATCAACATTATGTCATTATCTAACCTTTTAATTGACATGGTTCTTCTACCATTCCCCTAAACTTTGTTTGGATAAGACATTCAAAAAGTTTCCCACAATATAAGATAAATAAGAAAATATAATGGTAATTGGAAGAACTTTACTGACTACAAAATATAAACACTATCGAATGGATACAAGACCTTGATCTGAATTTATAAAACAGCCTTAAAAAATTATCCAGTTCAACAGCTGTGTTTTACTTTCATTATTATTTATTACCATTGTTATTGCTTATCGATTTTAATGTATCACTTACATTTTTCTTTTTTTCTTATTTCTCTATCTCTATACATTTCTAGTGACTCGTGAGATACTTACTAATTATAATGTTTAAATAATTAATAATATAATAAGTATCTGTAATTTTGTTTTTGGAAAAAATTAGTTCAACCTACTAATAGAAGTATAAATAAATAAGTTATAAAATATATTCTTTAAAAGGCTGACAAAATCTCAGCATTTTTTATGTGCTATGAAATTAAATTCAATACATGCATTATTGTGACATACCTATTCAATGGTATATTATTCTTAACCTACCATCTAGCAGAGTGACTTCTTCATGTTTTTAACGCTTTAATTCTTGTTATAATACAATAGGCATTAGGTATATAATGTTTAATTTTTAAGTAGGTACTAGAACAATTTATTTGTTCCTTAGTTAAATATTAAACCATGTTTGCATTTCAATTTTGATGAAGATGTGAAGGTTTATGCATTTTGATAAATTATATCACTTTATGAAATGTATTAATGGTGTAGGTAAAATTAAATTCCTATAAACATAAGTTGAAATAATGCTTGTCAAAATTGTATTCAATGATATCTACAAAAGATACTAAGTTTTAAAATATAATAATAATAACATTTTAAAGTTTAATGTAGTTTTTGAATTTTTGTTCTAAACCTATAAGTTTTCATAGGATGAAAATAATTTGATGTTATTAATTACCATTAGTATTTAATAACTAATCAATAATCAATTAATTTTTAGTTATTGGAAATCTCTAACTATAAATTAATTAATTAGGAAACTATTAAATATTGGATTGATCTATAAATGTAAAATATTTATAATATGTACCAACATAATGTATTTAAAAATAATAAACTTAACTAGTCATGAAATATAACATTTTTTTTTTTCAGAATAGAAAATCATGATTACTAAGCTTAGTTGCATTTAAAATACACTTCTGGATTTGCCAGAATGTCGATTCAATGCCTTTTTGGAATAACAGAGTAGTTTTAGGTAAGAACTGTGGTCTGTAGAAAATAGTAATGATGTGCATGTACTTATATATCATAAAATCTTATATATTTGTTGTATGTTTTCCCCAACTCAAAATATGTATTTATTATGTTGTATTGTATACTATTATTGAATACATTATAGTTTCAGATGTAAATAAATGATTCTAATACATGATAGTGTTAGAAATAAACTTAGTGTTTTTCTTACATATTTACATTTCAACAATTTTTGTAAAGTTCATTTTTACTTAGAAAACCACATAATTTATATACTTTTCAATTAATTTATTTTTGGACCAATCGATATTAATTTAAGTTTTAAAACATTTTTAGAATCATAATTTACCAGTACCAATCGTGATGTTCAATTTTATGAAAAAAAGTTCTGGTTCCCACAATGTGGTGAATAATGGAAGCAGTTCTGGATATGGGTCACAGGGTTCAGCCAATAATCAAACTGAAGAAAAAGAGCAAAGGAAAAAAATGAAAAAAATGCGTAAAGACAAGGAAAAAAAAGAAAAAGGTTTCAGCATGTCTTCTGATGATTTGTTAAGATTAGATGAGGTGAGAAAAACATTTATAATATTGTTTCAAAATAGATTTATATATTATTTTGTGTACATTTTCAGGTGAGAAAATCATTAAAACTACGTACAAGGCGTAAAGAAAAACAAAAGTTGCCTAGTGGAATAACTGCAGATTACAGTGCCAACTTTTTTGCTCCATTAAATCGCGATGAGACTGATGAATCTGTTCAAACCCCTCCTCTTCCACCTCGCAGAGGTATTCTTAAACCTCCACCAATTTTAGAACATGGACCATTACAGGATCTTGATTCAGATTCTCTTCTACAAACTAATACATTAAAAAATGAATTAATCGTATATGAAAATGTTCCAAGAGTATCAAGTATTGACAGTTTTACGGACTCAACAACTAATAGCAGTTTTGCTACACCGTTTAACCTTAGCCCTTCTGGCAACGATTATTTAACTGATGAGTTTGATGAAAACTTAAAACTCCCATTTGTTCCAATTGTAAAGATAGAGCCTCGAATATTGACCATTAATAGAAGAGCAGGTCCTGGTAGTGATTTTGGGTTCTCTTTAAGACGTGGTCTTGTGTCAGAAAATGCAGCAAAAAGTTTGAAACCAGTGATTTTTGCCGAACCAGGACAAGATAAAACACATTACACTGGACTTCTTCCTGGGGATAAATTACTTGAAGTAAATGGTAGTCCTGTTTCTGATAAAAATAGAGATGAAATTATTGATATGATCAAGTCATCAGAAACAAGTGTAACTGTCAAGGTAAATTTTAAATGAGAATTATCATTTTTCATTGTTATTATTAACTATTTATAATACTTTTAGGTAGAGCCAGCTTTGGAGCTTTATGAATTGAGTCAAACATATTTAAGCAGTCAAAATGGAAATAATTTAGTAAGTAAACAGTTACATCTTAAAATACTCATAACTCGCTTTAAAATTAAAATATAATAAAAAACCTATTAGGTTGCCTAGATAATGATCTTACCTTTAAATTTTATAAGAGGTCAATTCATTTTAATTTTTTAACAAACAGAGCTATATGTGTTCTGCTGAGCATAAATTTTACTATATTACGCACTTGTAAGACGTGAGACAACACATGCTAGTATCACACATCCTCTTAAAGAAGTATTAGATAGAAGTGGGTTGAACTGTTTGAAGTTCAAAAATCAAACCAAATTTTAGGTGTTCAGTTAGAGTTTGAAAGTCAAACGTAGTTTTAAGAACAACCAAATACAACTTGAATAAAAAGTTTGAAAATCTATAATTTATCCTAACCACCAAAAAAATCACACAGAATGTTTGGTTTGGCATACAATTAAAAATTCGATTTGAGACTATATTTTTGCGTTTGACCCACCTCTTGTAGGTATATCAACTATCATGCCATATTAATGGGGAGAAGTGAATGGTCAATGGTACACATAAATCAAAACCTAGTGGTCTGACAATCATAAAAAAAAACTAAGAACCAACAAAATTGCTTTTATTGTGTAACATAACATAGATACATGATAATATACGATGTAGTACGCCAAGTAGTATAGTATTATCATCAGTAAAAATAGTTGCCTATATTAAACCCCTTTAAAAATCTAGTATGTAGTGTACTTCTAAGGCTGTGCTAGTATCATTTTATATTCAAACATACGTTCTACATTAATAATGATCCTGTTCTGTGCAACTAAATTGTATTATTTTTTTTACTATTTAAGGGAAATATTTTACAGGCCGCTTCGAGCTTCGTTTTACAATACTTAAATATTTAACGAGGATTGCAAACGGATCATTTTTAAGGAGTTCAGTATAGGCAATAATATAGGTGATTTTTTTCGAATCGTACTTGTGTGTGTGTAGTAAATTATCATTAGTGTGTGTATACTCCCCAACCATCACCCGCTAACCGAATCATTACGTAGTTCATTGTTTATTTTCTTATCCAGTTTACGACGGCGACGGTCGGACATAATAATTAGAAATATATATATGTATATTATGTTTTCGATTATCTATATTTATTGAATTTTGAAACAAAATAATGGTGCCTACATAATAAAATAGCTTCTTTCAAGCAATAAAAAATCTGGGTACTTATGTTGTTTGGCTATAATAGAATAAGTGTCAATCTTAGGCTTACCTCGTTATATACCTCGTATATTATATAATGACATCTTGATCTTGTAGAATATAATATGGTTGCTACTATTATTTCTACTGCCATAGATGTGATATCATGATTATTGATAAATGAATAAAAACGTATTTATATTTTATAGTATAATTATTTTTTATAACATATAGGAACATAGTACATATATAAAAAAAGTTACACCTCTTTAGTCTTTATACGAGTTACTACTCCTTATGGTTAACCCCCTATCGAATCTTGAATCTATTATTTCCGGAAGAAGGGATAACATGTATTATATGCTCACAAGTGGTTCAATTTTATTTATTCAAAATTCAGTATCCTTTGTTATTTTATCTATGACAAAACCTATGAAATATTTAACAATTATTTTTAGTTGAATTATAAATATTAAAATAATAATATATACCTTTAGGAGTTCACACAACAAAGTAACATAACTTTTTCTCGGTTATAATAAGTTGTCCGGGGGACGAGGTGGCCCAGCGGTCTAAGGCGTCGGTTGCGGCGCTGCCGTCGCCGCTTCGATTCTCGGTCACCGAGCGGCATTTTTCTTCGGGCAAGTCACGTTGTCCGGAGAACAAGTGCCGCTATCCCCCACTCCAGGGCATGGCAGAAACCTACGGGTGCCCCACTAGAAATTCAGCCACAACACACACACGTGTACCAAAAAAACCAACCAAAACCAAAAACCAAACCAACTGTTCCACCCCCACTGTTCCACCCAAAAACAGGCTAATGACCACCGATGTCGAAGCCTTATTCTTAATAAAAAAAAATAAAAAAAAATAAATAAGTTGTCCCTGCACTTGATAATAATAATTATCAGTTTTCTTTAAAATAAGTTTTCCTTCGCAATTTACCATTTTGTACAGCTTCTTCGGGGGTAAATTCTTTAATGCTAGGTGGCATTTTATCTCTATAATCGAGTCAGTGTCAATTAATCCATCAGTACTTGCTGCGAGATATGGTAGAGATTTATAAACCAGCGGATTTTATTTCAAATTTTTAATTTAAATCAACCCTATTATTGTTTTATTTGTACAACTGTACAATGACGCAATTGACTAATAGACTCAGAAAACATTAAGCTAAGATTGTGGTTAAGTGTAAGTTATACAGGATGACATATTATCAAGCATGCTTGACCTTATTTTATCCCATCAATAACACATTTATTCAAATTCGGATTATTGGAATTTTTAAGTTTACATCATATTTTCAAAATATTTTACTAAATATAATGTTGTATGGTGGTACCAAACTTGTTCTACTGTATTTACTGTTTTGGATTCTGAGCGATGGGAATGATCTATGAATGTATTGATTTTACAATATGTGTGTTTTTATTTTTTGTGGCTATGTGCCTGTGTACACATAAGTATTTAGTCAAAATAAGGTTTTGATTTCCAACATAACCATCTTTTCTGGCGGGGAAGTGAATCTAGTTCGTGCATTCAATAGGTAAAAATAGAAAATTGTCAGTAGTTCAAAATCGTCGGGAAAATTAAAAAAAAACCATAGATACATGCAATTTTTATATAAGATTTTTCTATACGCTATACAATTTTGACTCTTCTTGAGCTACTTATAGGCATTAGAAAATTTCGATACTTAGTTTTTTTTATTTATTGTCGATAAAACAATTTTCAATCTGTCAAAAGTTGAAAATAAATCCACAATTATTTTTTATGAGCGTCTGAAGTTAGAATTTTTACATAATTCTTCAAAATCACAAAAGTTTATAATTTATTTTGTACTACATAGTCACAAAATATTTATGTAAATATTTATATCTATGATTTGAAAATGTAACACAATATTCCTCATAAGTTTTTCTACATTGAATAAAAAATAAAAGTTTACCGGAAACTGGAACGTCAAATTAATTTTTACGAGTGGTTTAAATTCAAATTTTCACAACATTACATAGAAACGATTAATCATAGATACTGCTATTGACATTTTCTATCTGATAATATTTCAACTCTTTTTGACTTATCTATAGCAACGGTTCTTAACCTTTTTGAGTTCACGACCCTCTATAATGTCACCAAGATGTCTAACGACCCTTTTGTTATGTAAGCGTTAAACAATTTTACAAACTGTTATTATTGTATTTATTTGTGTATATAATTAAAAAAGGGGGGTCAAGTGGATGTCGCTCTGCTGTACAGTAGGTTACAAGTAGATCACTGTATAATGGATGGTATTAAATTTGAATTCAATGATATAATATCATTGTATACGAAAAACGATTTTGAGCGGAGACGGTATGTCAGTCTAGAATATTTTAAATTATATTGATATTGTTATTCTACGGTAGCTGCTAAATTGAATTAATATTATTCATACTATTTAATTATAAACCTAAAATTATCAGTGATGCTTGAAAAATATTATAATATATACTTTTACTCGTTAAAATTGATTTTAATATGAATTTCGTCCAAATTTGAACTTAAAATGTCTGTAAAAAATAACTGTTTTTATATTTTTTAGATTTTTTGACTACAGTATGTATTATTTATTGAAATCTTTATTTTAAATTTTCAATCCTTAGTTATAAAAACTGACCATTTTATAATTGTTTAATTACAATGATTGATAATTTTCGAGATTTTGATGAATTTTGTCAAATTTCGAACTTTAAATGCTTATAAAAAAAATGTGTGCCTATATATTTTTAATATTTTTCAATTGGTATTATAACAATATACCAGGAGCCTTGTATTACATTTTCATTATTTTTGGCCCTACAAATAAAAATTTATTGGTATTTGTATATAAAAAAACTAAAAAAAATTGAAAATTGAAATGGTCCGTAAAAAGCTCAAAAACAGTCAAAATATATTCAAAATTAGATGGTGTATAGAAAATGCTTATAGAAACATTCAGTGAAATTGTCATGTATCTACAGTTATTCGTTTTTGGATTGCAACAAAATAAGAAAATCGCTACATGAGAAATCGAGTGAATATCTAATCTTGTAAAAATTCGAACTTATAATACTCATAAAAATTTATTATGACTTGCTTATAACCATTTTTTTATTGATAAAATTAGGCAAACTTATGAGGAATCTTGTATTACATTTTCAATGAGAATCGCCGATCTATAGCCTTTTGAAAATTGAAATTTATTTTAGGTTCTGAGCAGAGCTAAAAATGTTTTGTTTTTATAATGATGAGTTTTTCTGTCTGTCATCAACATTTTGGGTAGTCAAAATTCTCAGATTTTCGGAAGTTCAAAAAATGTTGGCTCGTTTTGTACTTTTTATAATCATTGAGTTTAATTCTATTGCAAATAAATTTACTTTATTTAATTTTAGTCAACTTTTTCTATTAAAAGTTTTTATCACAAATAATAATTTATTTGTATGTTGTATTAAATGTTCCATTTAATTCTAATAAAAATAATACATTATAGTACATACTATATACACTAT
>JANEHU010000439.1:0-160882 GCA_027563435.1 Nasonovia ribisnigri
TATACACAACACCAAATTATTTATTTAGAATGCAAAAAAACTATGTATACGGATCATAATATTATAATATACAAAATCCGACAAAAAAAATAAATAATAATATTAATAGTAATACTTAAATGTTGGATACGCAGTAAAATATTTATTTATTTTTTTTAATTTTCATTCAACAGTAATTAATGTAAAATACTTCGTTTAGGACAATTTTGATATATCACTAAGTATTACCAATTACCATAAAAAAATTAAATGTGACATAAGTATAACATAATATTGCAGATATTATTTGTATGAATATATTTATTAATTTTATAATTTGTTCCTAATATTCTGGTATAACAAATTACAGTACTTGGTAATTGTAATATGGATAATAATAAATTTTTATTAAAGGCTTAATAATGTTTATTGTTAATTTATTCAAGAAACAATATTATTATACTTTTAAAATAAATTGAAGCCAAAGTTATTAATATCCAAATATCCTCTTTAAATAATCAAAATTACTGTGATTGTCAAAACTAATCGTTTCATATACTTACCAAGTTTAATTAAATAATAACTGATAACTTATTTTTATTTATTATTCCTTCACTTTTAAATACAAATCAATAGAAATATGAAAATAATAATAATTCTTCCAAGCCAAAAACCAATTTTGATATAATATTAAATATATCCATCAAAATTAACAGAAAAAAATCTGGAAAAAATAAATTCGGAAAGAGCGATGAACTGTAATGATTTTACAATGATGTGTGTTTATTTTTGTCTGAACAATTTTACAGTAGAAAATGTGCTCCAATCGTCAATTTCGAGGGAGTGTATCTGAAAATTACAAATGTCTTCAGTTTAAAAAAAAAAAAAATACTAGAGATAGACAAAAAAAAATAAAAGGTACATAAAGTGAAAATGTTTACGAGATTCCAGTTTTTACGAAATTGGTTTTGTCTTTTGGTTGTATTATTTTACCTTAAATATTATTAACTGTACAGAATTAAAATATTCAACTATTTTTATTTAATTTTCTGGACATAATGAAATATTCAAAATATTTTAGATCATGTGCTTCACAAAGATATTTAAAATTGTAAACTTTTTTTAGATTGTTTTTTGTTAATATTAGTAACAATTTTTATGCTACTTTATAAAAACGCTTAATAATTTTAAAAAAGTTCCTAATAAGTTTTTCTTTCAGGAACCTTAAAATCTCAAAAATGCATATTATGCGCACATTTTAGTTTCAAGTTCAAATGTTTACAAAATTAGATTTTTAAACGAAAAAAAAGATTATAGGTAGTCGTTTTTGTTACTATTTAAAAAATATTTTTGTAGAGGATTGAAACATTTAATTATATAAATTATTATTTAAGTAGGTACAACGAAACACAATACATTTTTAAAAATATTTACATACATTTAAAGAGATTTATACAATGAAACTATATTCACACCGTTCTACGATATTTTCTTATAAGTGAATACAATAATATTATATCATAGTATAAGCAATAATAGTTGGAAATGTATATGAAATAATTTTGTAATTGTTAATATAATATAGGTCCAATATATTCCATGCGATTTGTTTACGACAAACATTAGTTAACTTATAGCAATGTCAGGATGTATTAAATATATTTAGATTAATAAAAATTGGCCGTATTGTTTTCTTGGAATTTTTTAAACTATATGAAATTACATATTCATTAAATCAAAATTTAACTCATTCATATTATAAAGAGAATTGTTTATAGATAAACAATTCTTCAAAACTATACACAAAATATTTGGCAAAAACAGATATCAACAATCTGAATGAGAGTCAAAGAGTTTATTATTTTTCTATTTCTTATGTTAATGTGTACCAGCAAAATCTACTCACGAGCTGTTATATAATATGGTACCATGAAAAACTTAACAGAATAAATGATTATTTATTCTTAGTCGTAATAAGACAATCATTGTTCTCGCAAATATTTAAAATGTGTACCTAGTTCTACAATTATCTTATTTTTCAATAACCTGGAAATCATAAGTTATTTTACAAATATTAAACCTAGAAAACCTCAAGGTTATGTTGATTGTTCATCTACGGTATAAAAATAAAAAGCACACATAACCATAAAGGATACAACAATATTTTCAAAAACAAAAATATAAATCCATAATCAAGAAAGAAAACCTAACATAATCAGGAAACAAATACACCAACCTTACACGATACCTTCTCCCATTTGTGCACCAAATTTAAAATCCATGCATCTATTAAAAATAAAGTAACATTCCAAAAATGTCCACCTTGGCTTTGGAAAACCCATCTCAATACCGAATTAACTAAGTATAATAAATATGAAACAAATTCGAAAGTTATCACGTCCCACTTCAAAGAAATCATCCAAAATAAATACTCCAATTTTTTGCAAATTTATACCGACGCATCTAAATCTCAACATGAAACTGGTTTTGTAATCATCAAAGAGGAAACCAAAATCCTACACAAATTTCCTCCGGAAAGCAGCATTTTCACTACAGAAAACTACGCCAACTTAGAAACAATCAAATTAACCAATCTGACCACTTCAAAAACAATATTTTAATCGTAAGTGACTCATTTAGCACTCTCCTAGCAATCCAAAACCCCTTCTCGACAAATGAAATAACCCAGAACATCCAAACCGAATTATATTCTTCAAAAAAAATATAGAATTTATGTGGGTACCATCTTGCATTGGCATTGCCGGTAATGAGATGGCTGATAAGTTAGCTGGTATACCAACTAAAACCATCTTGCATCCAACAATCACCGACATAATGGCATAAATGTATCCATTAGAAATAAAACATAGCCAAGTTATTGGGATGCCGTCCAACCTTTCAACAAATCAAAAAAATCAAGATTGATTGAAAAAATCAATTCTTTTTTAACCCATTCATTCTTAATCAGCAAAGAACCACCACCCATGTGTAATAAATCCTAAGAAGACCTAAGCCGACCAACACATCATCCTAAACTGCCCAGATCTTCAAAACATCCGAAATACCTTATCAATATCCAACAACTTATATGAAGCTCTCCACGAAGATAACACCACAACAATTTTAAATTTCCTTACACAAAATAACATTGTAAACAATCTTTGACTAACATTATACATGTATCCATTTTTTAAGACTATTGTAATTTGTAACCTTTGAAATTTAATTATTAATGTAACTCACACAATGTAACATGTACACTAGGCTAATAACCTCTGATGTTGAAGCCTCTTTTTTCTTTCAATAAAAAAAAAGAAAAAAAAACCTCAAGAAGACCTTTTATATACACCATATAGGCTTATCACACTTCTAGGTATTATGTTATTTATTAAAAAAATGTATTATCTAAACTTCTCTCTTTCTCTCACTACTTGAATAAAATAAAATAAAAACATTCCTGAGTATAGGTAACACCACCACTCACTAGCTGAACTGATTCATTGGAAATAAAAAAATGTATTGTTCTGAAATTTGTCAGGTTTTACCTTGCCAAAGCATTTTACAACAATTAGGACTGTTCCTATCTAACTAAAAACTATACTCCTAGACTTTACTATCTCATATTAAAAATATATTGGTATTGAAATGTTCACTACGTTCTTTGACATTCAAAACGATTCCCTGTTTCTATTGTAATCCCTCGAGGCAGTAATTTAGCACCGCGTCGATAAAAAAAATCTGTTGGTACATACATGTGTACATGATCACAACCAATGTGTGTATGTGACCAATGTGGCATGTGGCCAAATTAACGAGCGAATTTCTATTTAACGTAGGTACATTCTTTCAAAACATCTGCATACATTTAATTACCAGAGCACTCTGGTTTGTCTACGATTCCATACACAAATCAGACAGCAAAATATTTTTAATCAGTGAAACACCTAAACTATTTTATGTACGCTTGCATGTAAAACTCCATTCAAATCCAATCCAACAAATCGGTCATCTAGCTTCAAACTCACATTCCTGCGACTATAATATAGGAGCTGTCGTATATAATTTATATGGTCTTTCACTCACTCAACCATAGATAGAGGTATACTACCGAAAGGTGCATAATATACGACATAGCATATTATGACTCAAACGGAATTGGTCCCATGACCTGCATATATTTTAATAAATCAAAATCATCAGATATATCCACTGTGAAATTTACTTTTACAGTAGCGCCTTGATAGGATTTGATGAAAGCACAAATCTGAACGGCACACACATATATATATATATATAATGGTAATATCCGTACAGAAATCGAGGAACAAAACTAATCAATGAAATATGCTAATCGACATCAACAACTTTATAATTTTATCAGGCTTTTTTGATCTATTTCTTGTCTATAATTCGTCGTCTCCGAAGGAAAAGGTTCTAAATCAATTTTTTTTTAAATAGTTTTTTGCATATAATTATTTAATATTTTTTGTTGTATAATTTAATCTCTCATATTACTCAATGAGATAAGGAGAATGAAAACGTCCTAATCCACACAAACGTTAATGATACGGGTGAAACCAAGAAATATCAGTTACAATCTTTTCATCCTAAACAATAATTAATAACGAAATAGTTCTAAACGATCTTGGATGTAATATTTTAGAATGAAAATGTACTGTTATAAAATGATTAAACCACTGATACAATATAAATTATTATTTTTCCATAATAAAATATTATTCCAGCATGTTAGGTACATGTTACTACCTATTTTTGTTTTGTTATAAGGTAATAGGTACATGGTAGAGTATTATAATTATACATTTTCATATTAAGCTGTCTTTGTATAATACGTGTCCATGTAATATACTGTATAATAGGTATCATTTCAAGTATCATTCATTTTAATCTAGCTCCGTCTTAACGTATTGTACAGTAGTAGTGACTTGTAGTAGATATGTTTTATACATAAATAAAAAGAGCGGGTAAGTGGATGTCGCTCTGCTGTACAGTAGGTTCCAAGTAGGTCACTGTTTAATGGATGGTATTAAATTTGAATTCAATGATATAATATCATTGTATACGAAAAACGATTCTGAGCGGAGTCAGTCCAAATTTGATCATGAAATAACTATAAAAAAAAACTGTATTTTTATATTTTTGAGATTTTTTGGTTACAGAATAACCTACGTATGTGGAACCTTGTTTTAAATTTTCAATCATTAGCTATAAAATTTGAACATTTTATCAATTTTTGACTATAAAATCATTTTTCAATTTTTAATTTGATAAATGTTATCGAAAATCAAACTTTAAATGCTTATAAAAAAAAATTGTGTCTATGTATTTTTAATATTTTTCAATTGCTATTGTAACCATATATCAGGAGCCTTCTATTAAATTTTCAAGATTTTCTACCCAACAAATAAATTTTTATTGACATTCATAGAAAAAAAAACTAAAAGAAATGTAAACAGAATATGTCTGTAAACAGCTCAAAATGAGTCAAAACATTTTGAAAATTGTATCAAATATAGAAAATGATAAAATTAACATATGATATAAATTTCAAGTATCTACAGTTATTCGTTTTTGAAATACAGCAAAATAAGAAAATCGTTACATAAGAAATCAACTGAATATCCAATCTTGGAAAAATTTGAACTTTAAACGTTCATAAAAATTTAATTTGACTTTCTTTTAGACATTTTTTTTGTGATAAAGGTAGATAAACCTATCGGGAATCTTGCATTACATTTTTAAATCTTAGATTTAAAAAGAAAATTTTTTATGAATTTCTAACTCAAAATAATTTCCATATTTTCGTGATTTTTACGTATTTTGCTAAAATTTGAAATTTAAATGCTTATAAAAAAAATTGTGACTACAGATTTTTAACATTTTTCAAATTTCATTGTAACAATATATTAGAAGCCTTGTATTAAATTTTCAAGTTTTTGTACCCAACAAATACATTTTTATTGAGATTCATAGAAAAAAATCCTAAAAAAATTGTTAACTGAATATATCCGTAAATAGTTCAAAACAAATCAAAATATTTTAAAAATTGTAACATGTATAGAAAATGCTAATATAAACATTTAATCAAAATTTCATGTATTTACGGTCATTTCTTTTAGAGTTATACCAAAAACCAAAATCGATTTTGTCGAAAATTGGTTTTCCGTAAAAATTCCCGGTTTTTCCTTAATTTTTCATTTGTTTTTTCACGGCGCTTTTGAAAACTACTGTGAAATTTCAACTTTTGACTCCCCAAAGAAAGTACCAACTAGATTCACTTTCCTATCAGAAAAGGTACTATTGAAGAAAATCGAAGCATTTTTACTGTCCTTAAAGGTAATGACAGACACAAAAATTAAAAATTAAAAAATAACACACACATCATTGTAAAATCAATACATTCATCGTTCCACTCAGAATCTAAAATACTGAGCTTAAAAACTAAAAGAGAATTAAGAATCTAAAAGTTCCAAAAGTAAAACATTTTAATTTTAAAACCAATATTTTTATTTTTATTATTAACTCGATCAATATAATTGAGGTAAAAACAAATTGCAGGTGATGCTGTGTTCTCTGGAACTTTCTTGGTATTGCATACAATTTTCATGATTAAACGTTTATTGTGAAAAAAATTATTCGATGTCTAACTTAAAAACGTTTCCCTGAACACTTACAAAACCTAACTATTCATTCTTACACGATGTATTGTATTTAATTTTAACAAAATTAACTGACTGTAAACAAATTACTTAATATAATATATTGTGATAATGGTTTATGAATAAACCTAATTTATAAAGAAAAATAGTAATGCATTAAAATACTATCATAATATTATAATATTATTATGTATAATAATATATTTAAACGGAAAAAAAAACAATTATCAAAGTATATGACCTCATAAAAAATCTTTTTATGCTACAATTATGAAATAATAGATTTCATTAATTTAATTATATTATACGGAGCAAATAAAATAAACTGAATTATTTACTATTGACTATAAATAAATTTCTTACATATACATATCAGATTATTATAACTTTTTTCTTAATTAAATCGGCGCACTGTGTGGTTGAACGTATTCATTCAGCCCATTATTCAAATCGAGTATAAAAATACTGCACCTTACATATACTTCCAAAGGTTCTTCCAAAGTTATTTTCCGTAAAACTCGGTGTACCAATTTATAGTATACATACTAAAATTAATCTTAAGATAACTGTTTATTCTCTAGTATTGAGAAATTATATGACAATAAGAACTGGAAAAAAATTAACATGTAACAGAAAATAAAATAAAATTTTTAACTCAACATTAGATATTTGTATGACTCTCATGGGGTTTATATTTATACATTTGAGATATATTTTATATAATAATAATAAGCCGATTATATAATAAAAAAACCGATGGTTACATATCTTTTAAATAAAAAACAATCATAAAACTCTATGTTAAAAATACATAGAATACAACTGATATTTTGAGGAGGTGTTACCATTGGGTTTCTTCCTCAACACGATATTCAGTTACTTTATTCTATGTAAATACATCAAATTTGCTTATTTTAATTATTGTATACAGATTGTAAATTGTCTTTCTTAATAAAAAAAGTTTTGATCTTGAGGTTTATTTACTTTTATTTTAATCGTTATATTTTTAATTTATGTCGAAACATAGTAATCTAGAGAAACAACTGATTACACCTATTAAAAGGGGTAAAGTGGGACGAATTTTCACTTCTTAATTCATAATTTCCTTGAGGCTGGTTTAAGGAAACTATCATTCAAATTTAAAATTTCTGGCCTTACGGAATGTGCACCAATAAACGTTAAATTAAATTTTTTTTTTTATTTATATCAAAAACTTACTTATAATAATAATATACATGTAATGTCTTTTGTAAAAATTACATATTGGTTTAGTTAGAAATAATATTATAACAACAATCGTGATAATAATAACAATAGTAAAATGTTAGTATCATAAATTCACTAAGTACCTAGCACATAATTCAATCAAATATATCTTCTCAACAATTATTCTTATCTTTATGAAACAGTTTTAATGTTAGTTCAAATCATTAATTCAAACTATAACCATATTATTATTTGCATACAAGCTATATACTACTGTGAATGGAAATATGTCCAAGATAACTAGTTAAATTAATAAATAAATTATAATAATCATAAATGGCTGAAATACTTACCCAATACTATTTTGATTGATGTCATAGTAAATATTAGATACTGAATTCCGAATTTATGCCAATAATACCAGACAACCATTGCCTAGAACAATAAACATAAAAACAATCAATTTATTTCTTACATATTTTTAATAGGTACAAAATTATATTTATTATTTTTAAAACTATGTTTTTATTAATTAAGATATATTATTAATGTTATCAAAGTGTGTTATATTTCAGTTAACAATACTTTAAGTTACATTGAAAAATAATAGTTTGAGATAAATAAATAAGTGATATCATTGTATAATTTTATCGACATACATCTATGTTTAAAATAATTTATTATTAATTCGAGTAAATTAATTCATTTAATGTCATTAACATTCTTTCAGAGATAGTTCTGTAGGATCATTTGAACTACTCTGCAACAGGGATTTAAAGAACAACTCAGTGTTACAACTCTACGAATCCTAGTTGTATTGTGGACTGTAGAATGTAGATTAAACTATTTAATGTGTTATATTAGACAATGAAGTGGATCTGAACGCCTAATCACTAAATCATTTTCACAAACAATTTGGTTTCTAACTAATGGAAAAGTTTAATCAGTTCACATCATAAATCGCATGATAATGAATCGACCAAACAATCATTAGGCGAAGATTAAAATGCGATACTTAACTAGGTGTTTGGTCAAGATAATACGAATAGTAAATATTATATTGTTATCTAATCATACTAAACATTATTGTATAACGGCCACTGGAGTTCCCTCAATAAATAGTCATGGTAATCTTCTCACACCAAAAATATTGCCAATTTATAATTTTTTTTTCTTTCAAACCATAATATAATAGTAATTAACAGTTTAAAAAAAAATATATTGATGAGCATCATCTTTTGGAGATCAGTTAAAAAATCTTAAGACTATTGGGGCTTAGTAATAAAAATATAAACAGTTTTCATGATCCATCAAGCACATTGGTCACGGTAGTGGGTAAATTAAAACAACGACATTGATTTACAAATAAATGAAGTAAGTCCTCAGTATTTATGTCTAGTGGTTAAAGGTAAAATGCATAATATATTATTGTAAAACCGGTCACAGTAATACATATTAAAGAAGAAAGAGTAAAATCAATTATATTTATACATAGCCTTAAAATTATGTGTCATATCCAGAATAATATTATGTAGCATGTAACTTAATATTATATTATTAATACATACTTCTAAACTGTGACTGAAGCTTGGAAATAATTTAAATATCACTATAGAATAGATATACTATAAAAATAACAGTTACTCGTCGTAAAAAGTTTCAGTTGTAATTTAATAATAATAGCCATATGATTTTTGTTTGTCATATAAATATATTATAATATTATAACACATTTTTTATTCAGAATAAAAATGTTGAGTTCTGTCACTTGAATCGTAGCCTCCCTCCTCAAATTCTACCATTACTTATATTTTATTGTATACAATAATACAATCATAACATGTTATAAAATTGCTATATCATTTGCTTTTTGTATAATTGTATGAACATAATATACAGTAATTTATTGTTCTTTTAGTCCCAATAAAACACGTAAAAACATTTTTAATGGAATCATTATTTTTAAAAGTCGATGCTTCGACGAGTTTATAAGTTTATTGTAGTTGTTTCAAACATATAGTGATTATATCTAGATGCCTATACATTGCGAAGAAGTTGCTTAATAATAGATAATAAGAAATAATAATAATAACAACACAATATGAAAATAATATTTAAATTTAAAATATATTATATTTGTAAAAATAAAAGCAATACTTTTAATTATTATATATATATTTATTTTTTTTTGCCTAATTCGAAGATATGTACCTACTGATAATTTCTGGCTACCATAGTGCTATGTCATAATATAAGAGTTTATTGCGGATGCCGAAATCTCAAGCATTACATTTAATTTTGGTACTCCAATTCTAATAGGTACCTAGCTACTTTGGAGGTTTATGATTTTGGTGTAAATCATAATTAAAATCAAAAATAAATGTCAGGTACCTATTCAATACGAAAAAAAATGTATGTATATTATACTATTTTGTATGAAATTTGCATTATTATTTTTTTTTTAGCATTTTAGTGAGAGATTTATAATGTCATAAATTAGATAACAAACCATGGGTATTTCTTTTAATTATAACTACTTAAATTTCTGAAAAAAGTAATCTTATTTTATGAAATTTAAATATTCAAGCAAAGTAATATATTTTATACTGAAGATGTTTGACCTATTTAACTAAATAAATATTATTCGTGCTTTAAACTATGAGCTTAGTTTTGAATGGCATACACATCTCAAATAAGTACAAAGACTAGTTTTTTTTTTTCTATTGAGCGTTCATTTTGTTGACATAACAACACTAGGCTGTACGTCCCGTTCACTGTTAACGTTGTATCTGGACACATTAATTTTTCCGGATAATCTATGTATGAATGAGTCTAAGAGAAATCAAGTTCAAGTGAATAGGGAGCAACAGAAAAAAAAAATCTTTTGTATTTTATGTTCGGATAGGCAGATATTCTTCAGTGGGATGTTTTCTTGAAACAACCATACAACACGTATTTATGTTCATTAACTAATCACTTATTTTTGTTCATATTGAATAGACAACTTTAGTCTATGGCTGGGCTATACTTATATCGTATCGGACTATATGGGTACGATAATAAACAAGTAGACATAAATTCACGTCACATGGACACTAATTTTATTTTATTATATTTTATATTAAAAAATGGCTATTATACGATTTCATAAAACATTATTATTTATTAGGTACAATAATAATATAAAACTGTTAATATACCTATATGGATTAGTAAAATTGTATAATACATACAATAATAAATTAATGGTGTTTGATTGTGAAAATACGTTCCACGGGGCTACATTTTAGCAATTGTTAAAATTGTAACTATATAAAATATATATCATGTGTATATTATATAGTTATATATATATATATTTAACTATCATAAATATGTTTTATTTAAAGATATCAATATATAAAATATAATACCTAATACATAATACAACAATTATTAGTATGATTTCATGTATAAATCTATAAAATTTTTATCGTAGTAAAAAAATTGTAAATTTTTGATAAGTTATTATTTATATAAATATGTTTCATAGCTATAATATTACAAAAATATGAAATATGCCTAAAATGTTAACTGCCTCTGTAAATAAATAAATTGTACACGATATGAAATAGCACAGTAAAATAAAGAGCAGTGTAACTATTGGTATTATATTGTAAATGTTTAAAAATAGAAACACTTTTAAATAATATGTAAATTCATGACTAATAGTTTACGAAATATGTATCATAATTTACTAACTATGATACATTTTTAAAAACTGAAACGCCAATGTACTTAATGAATATAAATTCGAATCATTTTTAATAATAGGTACTATACACATAACCAAAATTAATTTCACTTAACACAGACTAGGTAATTAATACAACGTTTTAAAGTTTTAAATTGTTTCAGAAATGTGAATAAATAAATTTAATCTTTATATGGAAAACATTTACAATCAAAAGTTAATCAATTATAAGTTGTATTATTAAATGTAGGCACTTCTACGCCGGTGAATCTATAGCGATGATCAATAAGTTTGGGGCGTTTATGTTAAACGTACGTAATACACATATTTACCTTCTAAATTTTTAAACATCATATTATTATAAGTATCAAATCTATATCACTTTCACTTATTTGTAGTTCATCATATTATAGTGATTTACATGAAATAACTCACCCTCGCATCTCTGCTCCCTGTCCTCTTTGGATTTTGAAGTTTGGAACATTTATTTCAACATCGAGCCGAAATAATATTAAGCCGTTTTTAAAGGAGATACTTTGAAGGTTTGAATATGTGTTACTCACTCACTCTGTCACTAATCATCAATAGTATAACGCACTTCCCGTATAGGTAAAAACATAAAGTTTGGCACAATGATTCTTTTCTTATTTTTATTTTTGGCCATTAAGATCATCTTGCCATAGAACAAATCCTTCCTCATTCTTCTCTATTCTCCGCTGCCTCCTTCTAATCCATAATTTCGAGATCCTCTGCTCTAGCATTTAGAAAATCTTTCCTGACTCCGTCCTCCCAGTGTAGCCTTGGTCAGTCAGCCTATGATATTACATTATTATGATTACTACGATATTATTTGATGATATTATTGTGAATAAAGTAATTTATATACAATAGCCTATTTACGTGGAACCTTGTTTTTAATTTTCAATCCTCAACTATAAAAGTTGAACATTTCATATATTTTGTAGAAATTCGAAATTCAAACTTTCAATGCTTATAAAAAAAATATGTACCTATGTATTTTTAATTTTTTCAACTGCTATTACAACAATAATATATTAGGAGCCTTATATTACATTTTCACTCTTTTTGGGCAAACAAATAACATTTTATTGATAATTTATTATAGAAAAAAAGTAAAAAAATTGAAATTTGAAATTGTCCGTAAACAGCCCAAAATGAGTCAAAATATTAAAAAAATTGTATGATCTATAGAAAATGAAAATATAAACATTGAGTGAAATTATCATGTATCTATAATTATTTGTTTTTGAATTACAACAAAATAAGAAAACCACTAGGTACCTACATGAGAAATTGAGTGAATATCCAATGTAAAAATATGAGCTTCGAACGCTCATTAAAATGTAATTTTACTTGCTTGTAGACATTTCTTTTTGATAAAAGTAAGCAAACTAATTATGAATCTTGTATTATATTTTCATATTTTAGATTTGAATAGAACATTTTTTATTAATTTCTAACTCAAAATAATTTGCACATTTTCGTCATTTTTAGGTATTTTATAAATATTTTAACTTTAAATGCTTATAAAAAATCGTGAATTTGGATTTTGAATATTTTTCAGATATTATTGTAAAAATATATTAGGAGCTTTGTATTAAATTGTTAGGCTTTTTTACCCAATAAATAAAATTTGATTGACATTCATAAAAATTAAAATAAAAAAAATTGAAACTGAAAATGTATGTAAACAATTCAAAACTAATAAACTTTTTTTAAAAATTTAATTGTATGGAGAATGCAAATATAAACAAAAAGTGGAAATGTCATGTATCTACGTTCATTTGTTTTAGAGTTGCACCAAAAACCAAAACGATTTTAACGAAAACCGATTTTTCGTAGTATTTTCCGTTTTTCCTTAATTGTTATTTTTTTTTCACTGTGCTTTGAAAACTATTAGGAATTATTTACTTTTACCCCCCCCCCCCTCCCCCCCCAAAAAAAGTACCAACTTGTTACACTTTCCTACCAGAAAAAAAGATGTTTAAGAAAATCTATGCTTTATTACTGTACTAAAAGGTGATGACAGACACACAAAAAAAAAAACACACATCATTGTAAAATCAATACATTCATCGCTCAGAATCTAATATTAAATACTGTTTCAGTTCAACATGGGAATTACGTTTTAAATATTTTTCTTCCTCCTGAAAATAGTTGCCAAAAATTTTAACAATTTTTTATTCACAAAATGCACCATCTAACTCCAAGGCAGTAATATTGTTGGATGATAATGCGCTTTTCTTTTTTTTATCATAATAATTGTTGTCTTTTTGCTTTGAGAGGAGGTGTAAGAGAGGGAATTATGATAGAGACAATGGCAAAATAAAAAAGTATGAATACATCTAAATTAAATATACTCTTATTGAAGCCATTACTATGTTTTGATTTCTACGTTTCCAAATAAATCGTTGGTAATTTATAATTTTACAAATTTACAATAATAAAATTATTATTTAAGCGACACGCAACGTCATAGCTTATAATAACACTTATAATCTGACCTAACGCCGTCACACAGATATAAACGTTGGTCGATACAGTTCCGGTTTTTAATTATCATCGGCCATTGTCTCGGTATACCGCAATCGTGGTATAACTATATCTTTCTGGTTTTGTTTTTCGTATTGCGTTGACGTTTTTGGCGTGCTCGTCGTACTGATTCCAGTCCCTCGTCAATTTTACCGACTTTTTATAATATTCGTTGTGTGTTTATGGTTTATTTTCACCAACGCCGTTGATCTGTATAGCTTGATTCGCCGCTACCGCCAACGACGACCGATCTCACCGACCCTGCAACCGTCAACACCTCACACCACCATCGTCAACCACCCTCGGAACGGTATTACCCGTAATAAAAATTTAAAATATTTTTATTAATATATATTATTTCATATTTTTGTATTTTATTTTAATCTTACTATCCCTCATTGGATGGTCACTGTCCACTGGTCAGCAACCTTTTATACATGCATATATCATAATATTATTCTAAATGTTGTCAATATTAGTTTGCGTTATATTCTAATATTAAATAGTAGTCGATACGGCAAACATAAGAATATTGAGTTATTTGCTTTAGCACAAAGTAATTATTTAACCTCATCCAAATCCCAAAAGTCCACTTTATATCGATTATCTCCGAACAACAATGAATTTTTTAGAGATTCACATTATCCGTATATATACAATGTTTTCTGTTAATACTCCATCATCATTAGCTAAATGCCCTTTTCCCCTAAGTTCAGAGTTAACCCATTAAAAAAACTAACTCTACATGCTGCGACATATAATTGGCCGTAATAAAATACAAACTCTATCGAATGTTTGCCCTGTGACTTATTAATTGTCATTGCGAAAGAAAGAATAACTAGAAATTACGATGTTCTTTGAAAATATAATGGTAACATAATTCCCAAATAATTACATTCTATTCGCAGAATCAAAACCACGTAATATTATTACGTATAATGTATATAAACAAAAGTATATCCTATATATTAGTTTAATCATAACGGTGAATAATAAACAAAAAAATCAACGATTGTCATAATTTAAAAATGTTTAAAGTGAAAGCTGTTTAAAATATTTGATCCTATCTATTTGGAATTTCAAATAAGTTAAAGTATACAATTTAGGTCTAAGAAAATATACAAATAAAATACTGTGTCGAATAACACCGTGTAAGTCATTTTGCCGTATAGTAGGTGTCGTGTATCTTAAAGTAGGACACGAAATAGATTAAATTGATATATGATCAATCAATGTATGACGAACAATTATTTTAAGCAGAGCCGTTCGGTCAGCCTACATATCTTTAAGGATATCATATTATATATTTATATTTATGTTATCAATTAATTTCTATATAAGTAATATGGTAGGTTAAATTAATTTTAGTTGATAACATATCAGATATTATTTTATTATATACGATTCTATTGACAACATTCCCATAATATTTTATTAACATTACATTGCTCTCTGGGACGTAATAGTAATAATTATTATATTATTTCACATACAATTAATATAAAACATTACTAGCTGCTATAAAAATGTATTTATATAAATATTTTAAAACTATTACATTTTATATCATTGAAAATATGACTATACGTAATGGTGAAAACTTTTTAATCACTATACCTACGAATAAATTATAATGTCTTTATTTATTTTTTTGTAATTCAACAATAAACAACGGAAATAGTTTTGTTTATCTAAGTTTGAAAAAATTTGAACTTGAAATATTTATAAAAAAAATGTTATAAATATTTAGACGGTCTGTCTGCGCTCAGAATTGTTTTTCATTATTTATTCATTGATTTATAACACCCCGAGGAGAAAAGGTAGAGTTATATTTACAACATTTAATATAAACAATAATATGTAGGTACCTATCTGACATATAAATAAAGAGTTTATTTGATTAATCATTGAATTCAAATTTAACTCATCTATTACATTCTCCCATCTATTACTTAGGTGCACACACAACTGTACTATTATACAGAAAAGAAAATTACCCGGGTTTTTAAAGCTCACGTTTAATCGTAATAATCAAAAGGAAATTGTATATATAAAAATAGTTAGTATCGATTTTAAAAAATGAGTTTTTATTTGAAAAGTTAATATTTATTATCAACAATACGTGTCAGTACAGGAAAATATTATTGTTAAAAATCCCTTAGCTCATTGCTTGATTTACAATTATGAATAGAAAAGTTCTGTTCAATGATATAAAATATAAAACGTGAAACAATAAACCAACGTTCATTGCAAATAATTATCTGTTATACATTATACAATATTATGACATGCGTTAAATTATATAATAATGAAAGTACCTACCTACTTAATTTACATTTTTTTTTACGCTTTTTGGAATAATGAAATGCTAAATAATGTTTCAGATAATGTGATCAAAACAATGTAAAAGTAATTACGAAACTCCAAGATTTAAACAATTAATATTTAAAACATTTTTAATTTAAAAGAAAATATAAATTATAATCAGATAATGTCAGGGAAAAACCATTCATCGAAAAATTCTCATAATTCATTGATCTTGAATATTGATGATAATTATGGTATAGGGATTATCTTCTGTAAGTATGTTAACATACACAATTTTGAGTATAAGTTTTAAAGTATTCAACCAATTTGGTATGGTAAAAAGGGTTGGGAAATGGCGGAAGAGGTTAATAGGATGTAAAATACCGTAAAACGGTATTCTGTGAGGGTTTATTTATTTCTATTGACAGTGGTTATATTTATGGTCTGACAACGAAAACGATTCACAACAAAAAGTGGGGCTCTTTAAATCGGGTTCTTGACGTCGAATAACTACAGCTATTGTTGTAGTCACAGAAACGAATTGCATGTTTCTGATTCCGAAAGGTTTGAAAATGTGGCTCAATCTTCAATCGATGATGATCCCATGGAACATTTGATTTTACCGTTGAGATTACGACGTTTTGTTTAGTATCTTTAACATCCACCAAAGACTGCAATTTTGGTACTATTGGAATTAAATAACTCTAGGATTTAAAATTAACCACTGTTGTTTTCTTCAGGCTAAATTTCCGAAATTTACTAAATATTTTGTTGATTTTGTTTTGAAATGACGTAGGTACTGACGATAGTATTTGAAAAAATAAGACGTAAAAAGTCTACCAGTATACTTTAAAAGTACAATGCTGAATTTCAGATTATGAAAGGTGCGACAAATGTATTAATTATTAAATGATTCATGTGTATTTTGTTTGTGGTCTTATCACGGTAGACACTTATTTTCATAGTGGGAAAATATTTTGATTTTCATCATCATTACTATGTTTTCTGGTAGAAAAGTGATTCTAGTTGGTACTTTATGTGGTTATAATTTCAAGTAGATACATTTTTTGATAATTGGGAAGAACGACTTATTACGCAAAATAAGTTTTTGAAAATCAGTGCAAACTTGTCATAATATTTTTTTCAGGACATTTTATTTTAATAATTCGACTATAATGATCAATATTTAATGACAATAGTGAAGATTTTTTTTTTCAGTAGTTATATGGAACGGAAATGTTTTTTTATAAAAGATAAGCTTTCTAGTGATATTTTGACCACAATAACCTGTAAAACATCAATAGGTATCCATACAAGATAAAACACCCATGGTTATTATGAACCATGAAGTGATCACATTTAATAGTGAACGCGATTAATGTTTAGGAGGTAGTGTTTAGGAGGCAGTGAGGCACCTATGAAAATTATAAATATTTTTCTCTAAAAGTAGCTCATCTGAAATAAGTAATTCAGATATTATACTGAATTAAAATGATGGGTACGGTCCCGTTTGTCATAAAATTTATATTTCAAAGAAATTATTTATCAATTGGTTTGATATACTTAACCAATAATTTGTAGAATATAATATGAAATGAGTAATACTATATAATACATGAAATTGTGTATTTTCAAATCTCGAAAACAATATATCAATAACGTACCTATTATTATTATTATTATTGGCGTTTTACCAAATAACGTTATCTGTGTAGAAGTCTAAATTGGTAGAAAAAATATTTCTTCTATTTGGTGTAAATAAAAATCAATTATTTTTCTATTTTGAAAAGTTCTTACTGTGATAATGTTTCCGAGTCAATGAATTTTTGGTATGACTTCCATGAAATACGAAACAGGTGTCGCCAATAGTAGCTAGGTTTAACTTTATTATAGGCTAGAGACAACTTTAATTGTATTTACTGATATAAAACCACCAAAGAGCAAACACATTTCTCAATCCTCTCTGATATAGTTCGAACTATTCAAGGTAAAAATATAAAATTATATTATTTCTAAGATGCGCAATACTTTAAGCCGTTTATTTATTTTATTTTATATTTTAAGCGGAATGATTAATGTGTTAAATTTAAAATGAAGTGAGCTTTGTATGTTTTGTATAGGTCATATACTTTTGGAACAGTAAAAATGCTTAAATTCTCAATTTTCAGTGTGGTTTTTGGTAAACAATATTGCATCAAGCTGGTACTTTGAGAGGTTAAACAATTAAAGAAAACCGGGGATCTTATACAAAACATAATTATGACAAAATCATTTTAAAAATGAATAAATTAAGATATTTGATATTCATATTAGCATTAACTGGACATAAAATATTTTTCAAAATTTTTTGGCTATCTTTTTGTGCTATAAACAATAGGGAACCACATTAAAATTTCCAACAAATTATTTTTATTTTTTTAGTTCTATATTTGATACAATTTTTGTTTTTTAATATTACCGATTAAAACTTTAATACAAGGTTCCTCATATATTTTTCATATACACATTTTTTTATAAGGCCTAAGTTAAAAGTTAGAATTTTGTTAAAATCGTGAAAATGTACATAATATTATTTTGCTGTTGATAATGTATTAAATATTAAATATTCATACCAAAGGTTTGAAATTGTAATACAAGGTTACATTTAAGTGGTTCTTATAAGAATTATAAAAAAAATTCAAACACGATTTTTATGAGCATGAATTTTCATAGAATTAGATTTAAAATATCTCATCAAACAATTTTAATTTTTCTGTTCTTATTTAAAAAGTATTAAGTATAAGACTTTAAAACCTTCTATTGTTACTTAAATTGACATTTTCTATACTCGATTACAATTTTAAAAATGTTTAGACTCGAAATAAGGTATTTATAGGCATTTCAATTATTTTATATTTTGTTTTTTTTTTAAGTACCATTGATACAAATTTAATTCGATAGTTTAATTTAAATCAAAAAATATAAATCACAGAAAATTTAACTTACTAGTTCAATATTGTTTACGTTATAGTTTCCTACATACATTATTTTTATAATATTTAAACTTATTTTTAGTTAGGTGACTCATAAGTACTTATACCTATTATTGACATAAAATCGTAAGTTATCCTTTTTTAGTTTAAAAATATTATTCATGGCCACTTGAAACTTTTAACCTATATTATTGTATATATTTTATACACATAATGACTTTAAAATGCAACATTTTCCCGCAAAAAATGAATTCAATCCACCATATTATTACCTACAGTTAAATTAATTAATTTAGCAGCTATATAAATATATCATACAAATAAATATAATAACTAATTTGTAATAATATACTGGTTGGCTGACCGTCTTCATTCAAAATCGTATGCAATGATTTATTATCGAATTCAAATTTTACACGTACCATTACCTACTGAGACTATTACAACTGAGCGACGGTGTACACTCGGCACCTACTGCATAGCAGAGTGGATAGCAGAGACTTTACTTCTTTTTTTTTTTGGTTATACTGTTTATAAAATAAACATGAAATTAATTAAATACACTCTTTGCTCTAAAATGTAGAAAGTAAATAATGGAGTTAAAATGAATACTGTATTCATGCAATTTTAAATTTTATGTGAGTATAATTAATGTGTTCATTAATTATTAACATTTTTTTTTTCAATATTCGTTATCGTACCTACCAATAAATGCTTGATTAACTATTAATTTTTAATACATTCATAAACTCTCAATTATAAGTAATCCCTTGATATATGAACTCGGGTACATAATTAAACATTTTGAGTGCCAGTTTTTATACTACTATTATAATGGACTCATTGTTTAATACATAATGTTATGGTCTTAATCATATGCAAAGTACTTACTAAGAAAAAAAAAATGATTAAATTAAAAAGTGTACAGCTTAACAAATAAAGAAAAATTAAATAGTACCTATTTAAATGCATTTTAGTATAAAATATTCAATTCATATATTTCTGTTAAAATAAAATTATAAAATGTCTTACTTCCAAATGATCCGGTAAAGATCTAGTTAGGCCATTTAGGCGAATTCCTCCCTTCCCCCCAAAGAGTTCACACCACACACATACATAATTTCATATTTTTAAAGAAATATTTAATTTAATAATTTATTTATGTAGGTACCTAGTTATATATGAATTTAAAGATTGAATTCAATTGATAAAAATATATATTTGTATTTATTTATTTTATTTTATCGTATTACACCATCTTTAAATGATAATTTAACAACACATTTAAGTCATTTATATTGTGTTGGATACATTTTAATGAATACTGGGGGGTATTCATTATAAGGTTAGGTTAGAGACCCTCCGCTCCCCCAGATATTTGCTAAATGTCCGTTCCTGTATGTGACATTATGAGATGAATTTAAAAAAAAACATTAAATAGATATAAGAAAGTTGCATTGCTCAAACACAATAGATAAAGGTTTCACGTATCATAATCTAGAACGTTCTATAACTCTAAAAATGTTCCAAAGAACTACGCGTGGAACATGATATTATACGTATGCACACCAGGATGCCAGATAAAACTAAAGTCTTAAAAAAAATAAGTATATATAATCATCGATGAGCTTACGAACTTACTCGTATGTAAATGAGAGCAACACGAAAATTCGTATTCACTAGATTGTTGCAGTATTTGTATCAGTGTGGCTCTCGATTGCCTGCAATCGATCCTTAACGGGTTACACAGTCATGTTTAAAATGCCTTTGTAATAAGATAGCTAAGTTATGCGTTTACCATTGTTGAATCGAATACATATTGTAATATGCATTGTCTACATTTAATTATAATCACTAGTGCAACCAAATTACTACATATCATAAAATGCCGTCTGTTTAATATTTTGAAATTAAGCAGTAACTCCAGATCAAAACTGGTCAAACATATAAATGATACACACGGAGGATAACAGTTTGAAAAATACTATTAATAGGTAATAAACATTCGTAAACGGCGGCGTTTAATTAGATATAGCCAGAACTTGACCGTGACTTTTAAAAATGTAGTCCAAAGCACATTTCAATATCACATAATATTAATAATAATAATTAATAATATTAATTTTCGATTGAATATAAAAAAAAGATTTATCATGTAAAAAATACGCATTGATTCGATACAACACTATAGTAAATTCAAACACAATCGTATCACAGTCATACAAAAATATCAACCCAGTTGAGATATTTCCGTGAGCACGCAGCGTCACTAAACAATCACCTTGGTAGCGGTTACTAAAAACGTAACCAGTGTTGTGCAAAGATAACCAAAAAATTATCTAGATAAGATAACAGATAATTCATTGAAAAATTATCTAGATAAGATAATAGATAAAACTTAAAATATTTATCTAGATAATAGATAAAAGATAACCATTTTTATCTAGATAAAAAACAGATAATTTTAAAAAGTTTCACAATTTAGCTTGTATTAATTGTAAAATGGCAAATTTATTATAAATAAAATAATATAAAGTATTAGGTTATTTCAATATGATTTATTTCCCTTAAAATTATCTTAATTATTTTACTAATTCGGAGACACAAAATACTTTTGTATTTTGCTTTGTCGCGGATTAATAATGATAGAAAATAATATATGGAATGTTGTATGAAATACGAATGTATGATACTAAAAATGATTAAGTTGTTATCATGCAGACAGACGGCAGACTATTAATAACTTTATTGTATATCGCAGATTACTGTACATATATATTTTATTAATTTAGCTAAATTTATAAAAACATGTTTATGTTCACTAAATACCTACTAAAACTAAATAGTGATAAGTGATTACTAATAAGTAATTATTAGTTATTAGTTATTACTTATTACTTATTACTGTCGTCTGTTTTCTATTCTCAGTAGTGAGTGGTTGGTTTTATTATTATTTATTACTTTAATCATGATAATCCAAGTTTACAATTATACATTGTTATTTATGGAACATTTCAGACAGCAAGTTGATAATGTATCATATATTCGTATGTGTTTACTATTTACAATTATAAAACAATAACTATTAGAACTTATAGTTAGTAGAATATATATTTTATAAAAAACGAATTTACTGGCCACTACTAAAGGTACGACAACATTTGACGTTAGGTATGAAATATAGTTATAATTTATAGAACACAATAAAGTGATAATATTATTTTGATTTCATAATTCTATTTTAAACGAAAATTACCTATAACGCTAAAAATGTATAATACTCTTGTCTCTTGTAAGTTGTAATGAACAATGAACTACGAAAATAATTTTGAGCGGAAAAACTCAGGTTATATAGTCTATCGAGTAACAATAAATTATACATAAAAATAAATTAAATGCACCGCGGCCGTAAAACGACGTCGCGCGTCGCCGTCGACCGCCGTGTGCTACAGCCTACAGTTGAGGGACCAATATTTCCCGCGGTTACACGGGCAATGCGCGTTAAATAGTATGAGACATTGAGACTCATACAGTCAAACTGAAGGTATTTACAAATAGAACTTGTAAGTTAAATTCAATAAAAAAAAGCAGCAATAACAAACTTAAATAATTTAATTCTCAATAAAAAAAAAAAATTATCTAGATAATTTATCCCAGATAACCATTTTATTTAAATAGATGAGATAAAAAGATAAATATTTTTATCTAGATAATTTATCTAGATAAAATTATCTAGATAATGCACAACACTGAACGTAACTACACGTCTTAATATAATTATAATAATTATACTGAATATGAATAGAATAAGTTATTTATATATTAACTAGTATGTAATATACTCAATATAATATTACTTTGGAGTGTATTGTGTGAACTTCCAAACACGTGCAACTGTGCAAATCCACTATATGACGAGTCAATTTTCACCGATTAACACATGTCGCATTTCAGTAACGTTACCCCGGTAGGTGTTCATTCGCTATCCATAAACAAAAATGTATAAAATACTGCATAAACTGTGTCATTCCATATACTTATCATCGACCTCTCGAATTGACCCCTTTTTCTCACATGCCGGTACCCCCTATCGAACCACAGCTTCTATTTCTTTTCATTTCATTATTTTTTATTCGATTACAACGTAGGTAAGACAAAAAAAATGTGCGAAAGAAAATAGAGATAACTATTTTGAAGTACAAAAACGTGTTGTGTGAAAGGAAGTTAACAAAGTGACGGAAAATCTCAAAATGTTTTAGATATAGAACGAGAGGCAAATAACATTATATTTATACTCCAAACATTCTAAGCGTAATCATATAAATCAAGAATGAAATTCATATCAAAAATTAACATAAACAGATACGTTGATTTTAATACAATATTATAATATAAAGTCTAAACAGTCAATAATTCTTGAAACCTTTATTATTTTTTTTTATCAAAACTAGAGTTAAAATAGAATAAATAGATAAAAGTATATTCTACTATTTTGCTCTTCCCTTTAAAGTTTTATGTCACAAAATATTTGTATTTGAATGGTTATTATATTCAATTATTGTAGAAAATTAATTGTGTTAAAAACATATTATAAATAAAATATAAATTGACATATTTCTGTGTTATTACTTTTACTTAAATGTACCTATGTATAGGTAATTTATACGAATTCCATACAACTTCGTGACCAGTGTTGGGAAATATCTAGATAAATTTATCTAGATAAGTTATCTAGATAAAAATTATTCATCTTTTATCTTATCTAGATAAATTTCAACTCTATCATATTTATCTTCATCTAGATAAAATTCTAGTTATCTATGAGTAACATATCTAGATAATTTATTTTAATTTACTTAAAAAGTTTTTTTAATTTTTAAATTAAAAATATTTATATTTACGTCATTATACCATGATTTTAATATTGAATGTTCATTTATAGTCTCGAGTATTACATCGTAATACTCGTAATTTTATGTTGTAGGGTTTGACTTATTATTATTTTAAAAACAGTTATTATTTTTTTTTTTCAAATGTTAGCTAACAGCTTCATTGTATTATTATAAAATTAAGTCAGTGAATGACATTTCATATATATTTAAAAAATAAACTATTTTATTTTATATCAATTTTTAATGCCTTAAATATATGATGTATTTAAAAAAAAATAATACCTATATAACTGAATATTTACAAAATTAAACATGAAATTATCTGATATTTATCTAGATAAAAATGTAATAATTTTTATCTTTATCTAGATAAAATTTAGTATACCTATCTTTATCTTTATCTAGATAAAATTAGGTACTGTTATCTTTATCTTTATCTAGATAAATTATTAGTTATCTATTCCCAACACTGTTCGTGACTGTCTAATATTTAGTTAATTTGTAGTTCTGATTTGTAAATTGTAAGTTTCATAAAATTGGATGGATTTTTTGTAAAAAAGTATTATTTAAGCCCGATTCCTTTAACCATCGAAACAAATCAATAGGTAAATCATAATCATAATCATAATCTCAATTGGTATGGGTATAATACTATGTAATGCGCTTGTACATATATTTTGTGTTATATGTCAAGTTTTAATGAAGAATGTAAATTGCATAACGTGTAACGCTAACGTATTCCACAACAATTATTGTATATAAATAATAACGTTTTTGTTTTTAGCAGCATGTGACTGGCCTATCTAGTTCAAAATTAGTTTCGTTACGTGAAAGGGTAAAAATACATAAATAGTAAAAAAATACGTAAAGTTATAATAAAAATGCCTCCAATTTTGTAAAAAAATAAAAATCTTAATCGTGATCGTGCTTTGTGTAACAATTTACTTTTCCGTGATTGCCTACATAACACTTTAATTTTAAAAATAAAATTATGTTGTAAACTTTTTATAACTTTCCCATGAGGATTAGATACCTATTTAAAATAACCATTATCACATCTCATATTTTTATGACATATTGTATATTATATAATATAGCCTTCCCAGGTGTGGCGTTTCCTAAGTAGGTATACATCGTAAAATCTTGAACAAATGGAAAATCCTTATATAAAAAAAAAACAGCTGTATTATAGGTACCTACTATAATATTAACTCTTATTAAATTTTCAAAAAAAATTAAATTTATTTGGCTTAGGACATAATAATATAATAATATACAGATGAATTTATTACAATAGTTGTTACAATAGAAATAATTATTGTCACGACTCACGAGTGACATTTCTAACGTTATAGATATATGATATAGCGCAAGTGACTATCCCGGAAAATACGTTGGGTATATAAGTGTTTAATAATTATATATTTATTTCTATAAGGGTATAGACGTATAGTGTGTACCGATCAAAAAATAATAAATATATTGACTGTGAGGACTGAGGTGTACAAAGTAGGCTTCAATATAATAGATTAAAACGTCAACACCTTTTTTACATTTACTGATCTCAGTGACAAATTAAATTTTAAATTTAAATTTTACATAGGTTCCTAATATTAGTGATATTCATACTCTTATAATAGAATGTACTAGATGTAATAACATATTATTATAATAAATTTCATGTCATATCAATTGTCAAGAAAATTTTTCATGCTCTATCATGTTCATTGATCTATACCTACTTAATCCATGTTCACCCAATATTGTATTTTTAGCTATGATATTATACACAATATTGAATCGTACAATTAGTAAACTACGTCGGTACCCATACAATATATAGTAAATTGTATACTAATTATTATTAGGTATTACAATCAATACTAAAATAGAGAAACAGAATAACCTATAATACAGAAGGTCACTAATAACTAATAAGTAGCCCGTTTTCTATACATACACAATAGTTCACAACAACTAAAATCTTTATCGATAACATATTCAGCACACTACAAACATTATACATTATGTACATACTATAATATATATAATATATATGCTGTATTTTTGCGTACACCATACTATATTATATAATATAAAAATAATATTTTCATTTGTGTAAATACATTATACATATTTGACCACGTCAAACAGATTCACATCCCTTCTCCACATTTTCCACAAGAAAAAAGTAGTGATGGCCATCTACCATCCGAACCAAACACTTAAGAGGCTGTCCTACTACTTTTTAATTGGTTTGTGCGGGACTATAGTAAGATTATATTATATACGTATTATATCGAACCTTATTTATAATGAAACTTCCAAAATTTCACAAAGCAAAAAGAAGAACTGAATCATAAAATTGTCCGAAGAGTTTTTATATTTTTGATAACATAATAATACAATTTAAGTTATTTATTTTTAAACATAAGCATTTTATTGTATTTCATTTATGTATAAAAATCATTGACTGTATTAGTGTTATAGACAATAAAAAAAGCCACAAAACAGATACAGTTCTTCACAATTCGTTGTGGATTTTTATTAACTCTGCTACAAATACAAAGTAAATTTGTCCCACAGCCCATGCAAAACCATTCTTATCGTGTAAATAATATTATAAAATAACTAATAATTACATTATTATTGATTATAGATAACACTGCAATAATTTACTATTTCTAGATTTTTGTGATTGTTCAACTCCTCTTGGGTCTAACACGCTGTGCCGCTGTGGAATTAATGTCTTTTTAAGTGTGAAGTATATTGTATATCATATTTTAATTTATAGCCATCCCAAACGGCGTTGTCCTTGCGATTCGTTTGTGATTATGCAGAAGTATAATATCAGGTAGGCAACCTACCTGTAGTAGATCGCGGACCCTGCGTGGTGCGTACAGAAATGTATAATTTAACTCAATAATTATTATTAAAACGAATAGCAACATATTTTAGTACAGAATGTATCGAGTTCAAACCACGGTTTTGGCGGATCAATTTTTAGTATTTTTTAATACATCAGAATTAAATTATGGTAGAAAATTTACCACAATTTCAGCCATTTTGTATCTGATGGTGACACTTTGAGCCTATTTGCAATCACCTGTATTCTTCAATTTTCAGCTGTGAACTGGCCGACGGCTACCACAAGTAACGACGGTTTGTTAGCTGTAAGCTTGTAAGCTGAATCCTATTTATTTATATTCACCGAGGATTTCATCCTCAAGAGCAGAAAAATACTAATCAGCTTTTAAAACATTTCTGTTATAGTTAAAATTGTATTTGAAAAATGCAAACAATCATCACAACCACAGACCATAATATTGTAAGAATAACAAAGCATATACTACCATCCACCTAGCTAGTTGAGAGTGGATTAAGCAATTCAGTGTATTTTCATACAATATATCGTTGTTTTACCTATTTAAAATTGTATACATAATATTACACCATGTACATTTTACTTCCATAGATGAGGAATGAGGAGGTCAGTGAAATTTAAAAAAATTATACCTACCTACAATTCGACCAACTATATAGGTACCTGCTCGAGACATATACTCTACCAACGGAAATTTGAGATAAGGACGAACTCGATCCTAGAATATTTCTATTCAAGGACTATAATATTGTATGTGCCTATATGCCTATGAATTGTGTTCACCAATCATTACATCATCATTCAACTTAATCTCAATAGGTATTAGGTATATAATAATATATAATATGCAGTGTTTGGAAAGAACGTCGTTCATGAACGCACGTTCACGCGTTCACGTTCATATGTAGTGAACGATACGTGAACGTCACTCGTTTTTTGCTAATAGAACGTGAACGTGAACGACGTTTATATTTTTAATGAATTTGATCAATTTTTAAGACGTTCAATTTATTTACCATTTAATAAATATTATATTATGTATAAAATAATTAATTATATTATAATAATAATATTTTCATTTTTCCCATTATAATTCCTACAATATTTGTTTAATTGCAAAATATATAAATTAAATACGTGAAATTCCAGTGTCCCCGGCTAGAAATACAACAATAATGTTATGATTTCCATGAATTTGTAATAAACCTTATCGGTTTATCATGAATAGGTAAAGTGTATATCTATTATGGTATAATAGATATACGTTTATGGGTTTTTAATTTTTATATTGACTGCAGGCTAACGATTCATAAAAAAAAAAATTAAATGAACGCGACCCAATGAACGCGTTCGTTTTTTAAAAGAACGTGAACGTGAACGCGTTCGTTTACAAAAAACACGAACGTGAACTTGAACGAGTTCCTTTTTTAACGACTAAACGTGAACGTGAACGAGTTCATTTTTTTAGTGAACGTTCCGAACACTGAATTAATATGGTATAATATCATTTCATGAAATAGACTATATAATTTATGTCAGCATTTGAATATCAATTATAAACGAGGCACTCAAATAAATTATTTAGTTTTTGAAGTATAAGGTATATGTATATATAAAATATCAAAATGTTGCCCACGACTCGTTTAAGTGTGATGACTCGTTATCGTGGCCTACTCTTAATTAATTATATGTATATGCATCACACAAATCCCTTTAATACATTGCATACATTTTTAATTTCATCTTCTAAACCAAACATTTTTCTAAGTATTTATATACACAACAATCAAATTTAGGAAGATTAGTTTATTTGTTATTTACTTTTATGTAAGGCTGTGAATTTGATGCAGTAAAAACACTTAAAAATTGCATTGAAATGCATTTCAAACGCCAAATATTATAGTATAAAATGGTTTTTAATTTAATTTTAATATTTATATTGATATTAGTACATTATAAGCATAACAATTTTATTTATTTAATAAAAAAAAAAATAAAAAAATGTTTTAGGCGAATAGCATTATTAAAGAATCAATCAACTTCAAAATCAAAATTCAAATTAAATCTACTTTTTTAAACTTTTTTTTCATTAAATAAATAAATCCATTTTTTTGCTTATAATATACTTATATCAATATAAATATAAAAATTAAATTAAAAACCATTTTAAGTATATTTTAAACTATAATTTTATGTGCCTATTTTATTACATTTTTATTGAAATTTTAAATGCATTTTTTAAGGTTTAGTGCATCAAATTCATAGCCTTGCATACAACAAATCACCCATAAAATAGGAATAAGAATATTACCCAAATAAAATTGAAACTAGAACTGTAAATATATAGGGTACCCCTAGTGACGTAAACTCCCCTCAGCGCCGTTTACACAAATATCGTGTATTACCTTCGACATTTTCGAAATTGGCTATACCCGTGTTATTACGTGTTAAATAGAGATATGACGTGTAATGGGTATTGGCTTAGAGGCGGACATTGAAGTATATGGCCCACCAGTATTCTACAACAATAAACGGCCTAAACTCATTTTAGTTTCTGAGCGGAGCGATGAATTTATCGATTTTACAATGATGGGTGTTTTTTTTTTGTCTGAAGACACTTTTCTAGTAGAATAATGCTTCATTTATCAACTCTGAGTGTGGTTTTTGGTGGAAAATTGAATATATTTGGTACTTTGGGGAGGGGGGCATTAATTAAAACTAGAATGGTAAATGTATAGTTAACTATTTTAAAATATATACATATTAATTATACATATTATTATAAACTGTATCGTTCGATTATAAATCTATTTCTTATTATACTTATTAGTAGTTATTCATATTAGCTTAATATAGTGGTAGGTAGTTTGAAACTCTTTGGTATCTAAAATACATTTATCATATATTTTATTAGTGTACCTAGATAACAATATCGTCAAATTTTCAGCGGTTCTCCAGACCAGGCTGACCAGTGAGCTGTACCACACCAGCACATCAAACCTGTCCAAAATGGGTGTAAATATCTCCGTTACACTCCAAGGGTTGTGGATGCTTGAGCTCAAATCAAAAATACATTGCATACCGGTGTGCAGCCAAATGTGCACACATTCAGCAATCGTCATACAACGTTGCCGTCAGTTATAAAACAATTCGAAAAAAATCTAAGAATTTCTAAAGTAATAATAGGGCTCTTACGTTGAAAGAATCATTTCGTATATGGCTGTAATACATATATTTTTATAAACACCCAATATATTATATATATTATTCATATATACGATCGTTAGTAAATTATATTATTTTTGTATGAATATAAATAATAATTGAACAAGATTTATAAAATAAAACGTTAGTCGTAAAATATTATACACAACTCTGAGCATATAAAAACCAAATATTAATGTATAATGTATATATTTATATGCGGTGTATTTATATGTTTTTTTTATCAGATGTACTAATAAACATTATAAATAATATATAATGCTATATTATTATATCGTCATGAATTATTAAGAACATTAATATTTAGAAATTCCGTGATAAAACGTGGTAATAATATGATAAAATATGTAAAATATTTATCAACAAAATATGCAATTGCTTCTATTAAAATCCACAAATCACAATACAAATATAATTAATATACAATGGTCAGATAAGTATTGTTGTACAAAAACATTTAAAAAATAAATAAATTATAAATACTATATATTAATATTAATTATTAAGTAAACTATATGTCTATAATACTTTGTACAATACTATGACTGTCAATAATACAATTATTATTAGTGCAAACATTTGAATCATAAACAAATAAATCCCCTTTAAATTATTTACAGTCAATTTTTCTTTTTTTATTCATTTTTCTTTACATTTTTTCTTTGTACTCTGTTCACGTTCTGTAGTTAAATTGTATCCGTTCATTTTCGTCGGTTTTATAGTACCCTTCTTGATCATAAAACATTATTTTAAATTATATAGTTAACGTTTGCAACGTTGCGCGATTTTTCCTTGTTTTAAATCAAGCGTGCATATGGGATGGCTATGATTTGGGGCACAAACGGGCTATGATAAATGGTTTTGATCGCAAATGGGTTGCACCGAATAACACTTCTAGAAAAAAATCAAATACTTCCATCATTCACGACAAGGTAAGAACCATATAATATATTTCAGCTACCTTTCAGCTCTGGTTCTCATTACCGCCCTTTTCCAGTTTCCCTCACACTTTTGTTTTTATTCTACTACGCATCTAATAATAAAAATATTTTATGTTAGTATGTATATATTTTTAGTGTTTTATAGTACAAAAGCATAATATTAAGATATTATTTGGAATATATTTCCTCTTAACCTTGTTAAAGGCCTCTGAAATAGATAGCCCATACGATACGCTTAGCGAGAAAGCGCATATCAGGGGCAACCAACACTAGTCTAAGTAAACCTGGACTTGCTGATATGTGTGAGAAATAAGAGACGCGTCTAACGTGGTGAGTTTCCTGTATCTCGTTGCTCGGAGTATAGGTACCTAGTAGGTAACTAAAATGCGTATATGTTATTTGTTTTTTAAAATGTGTTCTTCTTTGATAAACGTCCTTCTCTATCGCTATTAATGATGGGCATACCTAGATAAACTGAGTTTTATGATATATTTTTTTAACAATTTTGTCCACTTTCTCTTTGCTATCAGTTAAATCATACAATATAGGTATATATTATATCGACTTCCTATATATATATATATAATATATATATATATAAATAACACAACATTGAGTTCAAAAGCCGATTAATAAAAATGGGATTTGTTAAATTTGTTTAAACTGTTTTAAGTGTACTCAATAAAATATTTAAAACAGTAATGAAACACAATTTTTTCTTGTCGTCTTATAGAACCATGATAATATTGCTGAACATTTTGCAAAGAAAATTATCAAAGTTTCGCTATTTAGCTCCAGATTCAAGATGCCGAATGTTTTTTAAATTAAGTAAAAAAATTTCTAAAAATGGTAAGTATAAATAACGATAAAAACGAGAATTCATTATTTCTAGTATGATTTTGTATGTAAATTGTTATATCATATAGCACACACGTATATAAAATAAAGTATAAATATAAATGATAAATACAAAAACTTAACATAAAATATTCTCTTTGTCCGAATCAAAATTGTAATCAATCAACACTAAAACCTCTCAAATAAATGTCTGCGTTATCATAAAATGATGAGCAACAGCCGAATCTTTGAGTGGTGGTTACGTCAAGTAGGCAAAAACTAAGCCTACATACGTAAGTCGGTGATTATATAAGAACTTGAGAGTAATTTTATGATTCTTGTAAAATTTTGTTTTGTAAGTTTGTTCAAAAAAAAAAAATCGATGACATATCGCAAATGAATTAATTTAATAATAAAGGTATTCAAAATGTATCTTTCGCCACCAATCACCATTGATACTAATTAGGTGCATTATAAAATATATTCAAAATGAGTGAATATATTTAAAAAATATAATTTCAATCATTATTAAAAATGCACTCATCCCTATAATATGGGATGTATACTTTTTTAAACAGCATTTTGAGCGTAATAATTTGTAGTGTAAACTTTTTTGAAGATTTTTTCGTTATAAAGTTGTAAATGTCTTTTAATAAGTATACTATACAAACTTTAAAAGTGCATAATCTTTTTATACTTAATATATAGTGTATAATATGTATAATAATATTACTGACATTTTAGATTTTTAAATCCAACTTAAATTTTTTTAATGTATATAGCTACATGAGTAAATATTCAAACACATATTTTTCTACGACAAAGTTTTAAATACCTACAGCTTTTATAAAAATAATTCATAACCTGGGTTGAAGGGGTTGATTTACAAAGATTGTTTGCATTTATAATTCTACTTTAAACTGTTGTTCTATAAATATGGCCACGAAATTATTTAACTCGAATTAAAAATATTATGAAAAATAAGTATAAATTAAAAATAATTTTAGATTCGTAATTTTATTTAAAGGTTGGTTAGTAAAATAATTTATAGTGTTTTCCTAAAATATTGAATCCAATACCTCAACCGGTTTTTAAAGACTATAATAATTATGGTTAATTGTAATTTTAAGCCACCAATAAAATAAATAAGTAGATATATATTTTTTGTTTTATGAACTTCCTGGTATTGCTTTATCTATATAGTTATATCCATATCTTATACTTAATGAACACACTCATTTATCTCTACCTCGCCCATATAGGGTATGAAAAAATAACCATAACGTCTTGTATAATAGAATGAATATAGAAAAACAAATAACAAAGGCAGAAATTGTGTATTCTACGCTCTTAACTGTGGACAATCGTACGAATCACATAGAGAAACATTCAGTCAGAAGCTTAAAACCAGACATAACGAAATAAGTAAATTAGTAGACACTATATTTTTGGCAACGACGATGTGGCTTTTGTGTATTCTGTTACAGCTGAGTACAACTGCGCTCCAAGTATTAATATTGCACTCAGAATAAGTAAACTAATATACCTACACCTAAATGAGAGAATGCGGATAATATAAGGATCACTAACATCCACACTCATCACATACCTGAATGTCATAATCTGTAATGTTGCCCTAACAAAATTATGGTGGGAAGATGCTACGCCTATCGTGTTTTCGAAAAGCTAAATCCCACTAATAATCCAAAAAATGTTCCTTACCACGATACAAGTAAATACCCACTATAAAATGTACATAAAGTCCTTAAGTCATAGAAACCAATATGGAAATACATCGACAATAAGCTACAATTTTTAAGGAGGAATTACATTAATATTATAACAAAGTACGAATAAATAGACAGGACTTTATGGCACATTATATTATATCCTCCTAGGTTTTAACCTCAAAAAGAAAGATATATAATTTCTTAAGAACTGGCCACTCGCAATGCAATGTGACTAAGTTGAAATATCTATCTCCTCAGTTAACGACTACAAACTCCCCGAACAAACCATTATTCATGACTTCCAATATGAAAATTTTTTGGCACTGTTAAAATATAATTTGTTAATTAAACTCCAGCGGCTATAGAATGGCTGAAAACTCTGGACATAAGATTTATGTAATTTAATTTAATCCAAAACTATTAGCATGGTGGTTAACATATATTATATACATAGTTTTGTATATTCCAACTCATATAACTGATAAATTATTTACAATATTCTGAATATTATAATTGTAATGTTAAATTAAGGCTAAATCTTGTATCCACTTTAACGTGTTATATTTATAATTACTATGTTATGAACATGTCTACGGTAATAATTTAATTTGCATTGGACATATAGTTAACACAATTAATGTTATCAACATAATCAAAAAAAATTATTTTCTTCATAATTTAGGTATTTAGTTAGAACTTTAAAAGCATTGGCTACATTGTACATTGTGTGTCCAATTCGCAACTTGTACAAATTTAAACAAGTAAGATAATTTGATACAATTTGTATTTAAATAGTTTGAAATGTTCTTAATTGAAACTCATTACTACTATGGTAAAAAAACACTGTATATATAATAGTGTAATACTTTAATGTGCAGTATTGTATCAGATTATAATCAAGTTTCTCTACAAATAAAACTAAGTGGTTGTATATATTACACTGATAAGATGATAAGATTGTTAAAATTGTACGTTTAAAATATATGAGGGATTTCATCATAATAACTTAATATTATAATCCTTTTACAACTTAAAATTTAAACTAGTCCTGTATTATCCGTGTATATAATTAAGTTGTTATTTGTGCTTAACATGTTAGGTAATAGCAATGTTCAATTAAAATTATTTGTATTGATATATATGTTTATACATAATAAATAAATAAAAAATAACGTAGCAGTATAATATATCTACAACAAAGCAGTTTCCCAATAATAAAAATACAAAAGTGCTCACTTGAGCGGTATAATATTAATAATACTACCTATAATACATAAGAATAATTAATAAAAGATGTATCCAAGATTAATAATGAAAATGAAAAATTACAATAATGATAACTATAATAATTATAACAATATGTCAATACAATAAGATACCTCTAAAAATGTAAAAACGAAACAGGCAAAAAAAAAAATCGATTTTTGTTTATACTGTAGGTACTGTTCGGGGATTAGGAATCTTCACATGTGGTACAATTTTGATAGACCAGGCGATGACATTATAAACTTATAATATTTATTTTATAAGTCTATGGGTGATATATACAACGTGCCTTAGATACTGATTTTCCGATGAACTTTCCAGCATTTATTTGCACGTGTGTAGAATAAACACATTCATAGGTGATTTTGTACTATTCTGTACTCTGTAATCATAGCTTATGAATTTTTGTGTAGGATACTAAACGGTGATTCGTGATTCATGGTCTGTATTTTTTTCATAGATATTTGTGAGCATAAAAAATAATCGAAAGGGGAAAAAATGAAATCATCTCAGATCACTACAATAGACGCTAATTAAATTTCTTAAGTTATTTTTGGTGGTGAGGGGGGGGGGGTGAAAAGTAAAAATATCCCTATACTTTTCAAAATTACTATCGGTAAAAAAAACTACATACCTACATAATATTTTTATGTTGCCCTTCTTTGAACTATTTATGAACGTCTATATTTTATTACTGTTTTAGTTTTTTTTTATATCTCTTGTTTTTATTATGTGAAAACTATTGAAAATTCAATGCAAGATATCTTCATAAGTGGTTCTCACATCAATTAAAAAATATAAAAATTAGTATTCACAAATAGGTATTTGTTTTTATAAGTATTGAAGTTCAATTTTATAAGAAAGTCGTCATCAAAATTATAAACATTTACAAATTATCTTGCAGCTAAAATGTCATTAAATTTGTAATTTTAATACTTAAGGTTTGATGGACCTATTCATTTGAATTATAGAAAAAAATTAGCTTGTTTAGCAAACATTCATTTTTGATAAGCGTTAAAAGTTTAAGTGTTTTTGAAATTGGATATATTATAGTAAAGTAACGATTTATCGTACATCAATTGCATTTTATTGAAATATTCTAAAAATATTTTTTTTATGTTATTACCTACATTTTTTGTATTCATGTTGTATCCATTAGTATTTTGATTGCAAAAATGCACAATATGCTTGTTGGTTGAATGCTGGGTTACGCCGTTTATTGTCTAGTTTGGTTGATATTCTATTAGAATATGCAGTCTATTTCTGATATTATTAGAATGTTTGTGTAGAATAAGGTATGAAAACTAGTCAAATATCATAAATTTGTTAACAGCGAATACAGACGAAAATATTTATTAAATCGTCTCGTTCTTAACTCGTTTAATAGCCGTACACTTAACACATGTGGTCGCATATATTCATTAAAGAACTTATAAAGCTACCAATAATATTATAAATACTTTAAAAACTTACTTTTCAAGTTGTATCATGGTCAACATAGGCGTATCTAATTTTTAGTTTGTATTACTTGCTAGAACGTATTCAATTTTGTGAAAAACTTTAAATTTCAAACTTTTGAGTGCAATTGTGAATGTTCGTTATGTCTGAAGTAAAATAACGTTACATTTCAATGACAGGCTGCAATCAGTGGAAGTTCTGTCAAACACAAGAACTATTAACACGTGTATTCTTAGGCGGACAGGTAACTATATTTAATAGTTGTATTTCATTTAAGAATTATGGCAACTTCCAGCTGTTGCAGTAGGATAAAAATATGTGAGGAGAAAGGCTAGAATAGTGTGTTATAACTTATAATAGTTATTATTAGGACTCGGATTTCAATGCATTTGCATCTTTTTTTAGAATATTTTACATGATGCTATCCAAGCTACAAATGTGTTTCAAGTATTCCGTGTTCTAACCACAATATTTTTTGGGGCAATTTTTGCATTTTTAGCGGACTTTATACATTTTAGGGCATTTTTAATTTTTTTTTCGTTCTATAACAAAAAAAATTGACTTCGTATGACTTTAAAGAATAAATTAAATTAATATATATTAAATCAAACTTTAATAACCTTCCAGTTGCAATAACTAAACTAAAAACACCAGGATTAGCATTGACAGAGTCTATAAATGTTGTAGATACGATTAAAAATATTATAAAAAACCCACCAAGTCAAATTGGGAAAACCGTAGGTTCAAAATTTGACTACGTTTTAAACAAAAATAAAGGGTTTAAACAAATAAAAAAAGAAGTCAAATATTAGAAGGAGACGAAAATAGTGATCCAGTTAATAATATTTCAGAAGCCTTGAATCCTAAAGATATACATTTTTTCAAGTTTGTTTCTATCACCTCAGTTGACGTGGAAATAATAAAATACAATAAAATAAATTTGTATTATAAATTACGTTAAGTAAAATAGAAAGGTTTAGGAAACTATCTTTTTTTAGACCCCTGTTAAGATTTTCTGTATCTACGCCTATAGCGCACTATATTACACCATGGTTTCTTCTGTTTGATTCTATTGGATACCAGGTATAATAAAACTTTTGAATTGTTTTTACAAGGAGAATGCATTCTGATAAATTTTAAAATACAAATGGTACACATAAAACACAACATTCGTCGTTCGTCAATATGTACATAATACAATAATAATGTGTAATTTGCTAAAACATTCATAACCTACTTATTGTAATCTGCCCATAATGTAAAATAATATATTTTGTATGGTTATTGGGATAACCAATTTATATAATTTTTAAAGTGTTATATTATTACTTGTCAGGCATTTTTGTTTGTGTACCAAGAATGTAAATCATTTAATTATCGCTGTTTTTTGGCTTTTTTTATTACAATTTACATATTGGATGACTTTAACTTATAATACAACACAAGTGATTTATATAATTTATATTATACATATTTTTTTTCAGAACAGTATAGTCTCGTGTATACGGTTATCTGGTTTTTATTATTTTGTATGATAGTATCCAGAATGATTATTCCACTGACGTTAAGGCTGTCTGAGCTAGCATTTTATCAAGAATTCCGCTTCAACCTCCATAATGTTTTCATATTAAAAATACAAAAAAAAAAATTAAATATGACTGTTTCTCGAGGCGGAAGAGTTTTTCCTGTGGGCAATTTTTTGTAAATACTAAAGACGCGTTGGCTCCGATACCCTGAAGTCTAGTTTTTGTCGATTTTAACAATTATTATGCAGTTTAAACCAATCAAAGTATCGAATATGATATGATAGTTTTCTGCTTGAAATGTTTTTAATCATGTATTTAAAAATGGTGTTTAAAATAAATAAATAATTAATTATAGTTAAGTATGGCACTTTATTCAAACTATATCATAGTGATTGTAATTATTTATATTTAATTTGTATTTCTCTTATTTGTGAGCAATCAAAGACGTTTTAAATTCCTGTAATATATCCGAAAAATTAAAAACCATTTTAATATCAAATTACTGATTTTACTAAAAATGTTGTTACTTAAAGAGATCAACCAAGCTTTAGATGCCATTTGAAGCTTGTTAAAACCGATATGTGGGACTATTCTCCGAGTGGTAATTTCATGAAACTTAATCCAACTCCGTGGTTCTGCACGTATATACGTAATGCACCTTATTTTTGAATGAAAATAATTACATTTTTATAAATTGGACGAGATAACTTTGTGGCCTATAATTACTTCTTCAGCAAAAGTATTTAAGTATTTTTATAATAATCTCTTGGCACGTAGTTCAACAGAAATTGGAGATCAGAAGGTAGTCTGTATTGTATACGAAACGAATTAGTGGTGTTCTAGAGTTTTGGTACCTACCTATTCAACTTGCAGACAATCAAACGAACCAGGGTGACTAAACATGAAATCATTTATTTGAATATCTGTTTTCTTTATAGAGTCAGATGTGTGAATCCTAAATAGAGCTTTTAGACCACTGTCTGTTTCTTTTTTTGTTATTTAAAAAATATGTTCAATTGTTATTTTTTTTTAATATTTGTATGTGATATTATTTATATGATATTATAATATATTATTGAAGGTTAGTCAGGTTGAGTAATAAATAATGTAAATGTTTTTTTATTCTCAAGGATTATAAACATATGCCATATTAGTAGTATAAGTTCATACCTGGTGTTTAAATAAATGCAATCGTAAAGTTCTTAAGTATAAAAATTATTAATCTAAGTGAGAAAAAGGTGCAGGCTGGACTCCATGTGACGTGAACGTGGAACATCGTGCTTAATCGTCGTAGAACAGCCACCTGGCCGCAAAATACTCAAGACATAATGCTACCGTGAAACAACAATACGGCTGCAGTAACAATATTATAGAGTGAGAACGATTGAGTCTGAATGAGAGAATAATGAAAATCGTCTCCGTGTGGGTATTGCCTATAATATAAAGCGTAGTAAAATTTGTAATCCTCACTTTGTTGCGCAATATCAGAATTGTCTTGTACCTATGCTGCGTGTTCTTCCATATGATATGGCATTGCAGTTTATTATTGTTGATGTGTTCACACTAACTATTTTTGTGTAATAGGTATCCATGTGTGATTGTAGTACGGTTGAAGTCGAAATGTTAATTTCTTTGAAATGATTATTATTGTGAAATAGTTTAATAATTGCGTTTGATTTATAAAACCCAAATAAACTCGCACCTACTGGAAATATTTGTCTTGCCATTTATACATAAATAATTATACTACCTATTGATATATTATTACAAAACATTAAAAATATAATTTATAGACTCTCGAAACTCAAAAATTCTTTGCCGTTTAATGGTGGCCGTTTAAGAAAGGCAACTCATCACACGTGATTTATACAAGTTAATTGTTTTTATTCCAAAACTCTGGATGTTTATAATAAACCGTTTGTGTTCGACTATCGTTACGACCAACATTGAATGTGTAAGTGTAACTATAAATTTGTATTTTGAATCTAACCGTAGTATAAATCATAATAATATGTAACTACTATATCAATATTTAAAATATAATAATTATTAATCATATTTTTTACCACAACTAGGACTTTTTTTGATCCCGACCGCAACTCGGTATCAACCTATTTTTTTACAATGGTTTTCCGTAACCATGATATTATCATACAAAGATAATAACAAATTATTCGCCGATTTTCTGAGTTCTATAGATTCTATATATTTTACTTGCAAGGAAACCATAAATTCAATATTAGCCGTCAGTTATTTATGCATAATATTCTAAAAAAAAGTATGGTTGTTGGTGGTTGTCAGTTAAATTTAAGTTTCTCATATAACAAAACGAAGTAAGAACAATTAAAAATGTATGATTAAGTGTTTACCTGAAACACCTGTTTTAAATCTGGAAATAAATACAATATTTTTAACACACAACAATCGCTTACGTATTTTTTCTCAAAATTAATGTGACTTACGATCAATTTTGAAGTTCTTATCTAAACGATATTTCGCTTTCGTAAAATCTTTAAATGGCAAAATGACATGCTTAGGTTTATATTGTCGGTTCGACATTTTACAGATCGATGCGTTAGAATTTTAGAACTTTTTTTGTTCCAAAGAAGGACCAAGGTTCTCATTGTGAGTCATTATTATGTATTTTGATTTTTATGATATAAAAAAATTATAAAATGTAATAAAAAAAATGTTATTTCATAAATAATAATTGAGGAAAAGTCATTTGGAATAATATCAAAGTGTTGAGTGTGAAAAAAGAACAAACAAATACAATATTATACAAAACCAATTAGAATACAGAATTCGAAAAAATTAATTTATACCTTAATGGAAGTCGTAGTAGAAAAACATCACTCATTAATTACATATTAAAACAAGCTTATACCGGAAAATCCAAATTTCAGTCAATAAAAATCAAGATACGTCACTGTGTAACAATAACTATATACCAAACATGTACCATGATTTTTATAAAAGTGCACAATCTTAACTATACTTCATAATAATTAATGGGTAATCATTTTTTAGCCAGAAAATTAAATGAGCGGAGCGATAAATGTATTGATTTTACAATGATGTGTGTTCTTTTTAATATTTTTTTTTTCCTTTTTTTTTATTTTTGTGTTTGTCATCACCTTTTGGGACAGTAAAACAGCTTCAATTTTAAACAATATCTTTTCTGATAGGAAAGTGAATCTAGTTAGTACTTTTTGACGTCAAAAATAAAAATAGTTCTTAATAGTTTTCAAAGACGCAGGGAAAACATAAGAAAAATTAAGAAAAAACGGGAATTTTTACGCAAAATTTATTTTGGATTTTGGTATAACTCTAAAACAAATTACCACAGATACATGAAATTTTCACTGGTTGTTTATATTAGCATTATCTACAGATGATAAAGTTTTTAAAATATTTTGAATTATTTGAACTGTTTACGTACATAACTCAGTTTCCTGTTTTTTTAGGTTTTTTTTTTGTCTATGAATGTCATTTAAATTTTAGTTGTTTAGTAAAAAAGCTTGAAAAATTAATACAAGAATCCTAATATATTGTTACAATGACTCTTTAAAAATATTAAAAATCAATGATCACAATTTTTTTTTATAGGCATTTAAAGTTCAAATATTATCAAAATACGTAAAAATCACGAAAACGTGTAAATTATTTTCAGTTAGAACTTAATAAAAATTGTTCCTTTTTTAATCTAAGGTTTGAAAATTTAATTCAAAATTCTTCATAAGTTTGCCTACCTTTTTTTAAACAAAAATGTCTCCCTGAAAGTCAAATTAAATTTTTACAACATTGGAAATTCACTCGATTTCTCATGTAGCGATTTTCTTATTTTGCTGTAATTCAAAAACAAATAACTGAAGATACTTGAATTCCTTTATTCGTTGGGTCAAAAAGCCTGAAAATGTAATACAAGGCTTTAATATATTATTACAATAGTACTTGAAAAATATGTAAAATACATAGGCACAATTTTTTTTTATAAGCATTTTAAGTTCGACTTTTGGCAACATTTATCAAATTTTAAATTTAAAAATATTTTTGTAGTTAAAAATTGATAATATTTTCAACTTTTATAGCTAAGGATTGAAAATTTAAAACAAGGTAAGTAGGTAAAAAAAAAAAAAAAATGTGACTAAAAAATCTCAAAAATATGAACACAAAGTTTTTTTTATAGCTATTCTATGATCATATTTGGACAAAAATAAATATTAAATAACTAAGAATAACAATTTTAGTTATTTTATTGTAATTTTATAATATTAATTCAACTTACTGGCCACCGTATTAATAATATGAAATAACAATGTAAAGTATAAAATAAAATATCCACACTGACAAACCGTCTCAGCTCAGAATCGTTTTTCGTATACAATGATATTATATCATTGAATTCAAATCTAATACCATCCATTATACAGTGACCCACTCGTAACCTACTGTACAGCAGAGTGATGTCCACTTACCCACCCTTTTTTTTTATAAATGTATTTTTTTATTTTTATTAATTCAATTATGAGGTTATTAATTTTATTTTATTTAGTGATACTGTTAAAAATAAAATAATATGTTTTTTGCATTATTTTTTTAATAATTACCCTACATAAATGCATGGTTATGTTTTAAAAATGGGCTTATTGTAATTAATATAAATTATCATATTAATTTACATGTTTATTTTCTTTTCGAGACATATGGATAAAAAACGATTATTTTAGTCACGAATAGTGACATAAGTCAAAATGTTTTCAAACATTTGTTAATAAAATCAATAATTATACATCCAAATTATCATTGACTAAATATTATTAAAAACAATGTTATTTAACATAATTCTATCAAAACATCATAGAAATCTATTACAAATTTGAATTGTTGTGCCTTTTTTAAACCTTAAAAGCTGATTACCAAAAGTTGGGTTTTTGAGTTGTGTCACTATTCTTCCAGCAGTATTGCTTATTATAAAATGTAGGAATTTGTTTAACCAATTCTACAAATTACTATGTACAACTTATAAACAAATAATTAATTATTAAATTAATTATATCGACCTTTGTTAAAATTGTAAATATTTCTAAGTTAAAGTCAGCAACACAAACAAACAACTCTCTTAATACACTAAAATATGAAAAAAATGCCATTACTTTCGCTGTTTTGTAGGTAAACATATAACATAATGTTTCCTCTGACACGTTGCAAAGAAGGTAGGTAGGTAGTTCACTTAAGCAGCTTATTTCAGAATTCGTTAACGGGAACAAGGTAAATAGATTAAGTTCCCTCACACGTGCACTTAAGAGAATTTGAAGTGAAAATCGGTGTTCGTTTGGCAATCGAGTACAAAACCTTAGTAGGTTGTTTTCTTTTATAATAAAATTAACATGGATATTTTTAGAAACGTGATGTGACAATAACTTACAAATGTTTACAAATTAGAACATTGATTTGTTCAATTCTTCTAATGATTGGCCTAAGACAAATTATAAATATGTTTAAAAATATAAAAATAAAAATTGTCATATCTATTACACTCTTAGTAAATGAAAATAAAGAATTATTATATTATCAAATGTATTTTTTTTATCACCGTGGCAAAGTAGGTGAATAGTATGAAAACGTCACTATTTACTTATAATTATATATTCTATGAATCTAGTCCACTGTCGTATTTTTTGATGTTTTTTTTAATAGGTTAGGTAGGCTAGGTAGAATATTTTACATATTATTATAACCCACTTTATAATAATTTAAGTTAAATTAAGTACCTATGTTTTAATTGTTTTAGTTAATAGTTTAATACGTATAGTTAATTACACGTTTAATGTTTGTAGTTGAACCAAAGTGTTATTTCTGAGATAAAAAACAAATACGTGTTTATTGTTCAAGGTATATAGGTACAATCTGTAAATAAAGCATTTTTTTTTTCTTATATCAATAATTAAACAATGTTAAACACTATAAATAAAAATGTAATACACACATAAAAATATTTAGTTGTTGTAACTCCAAATGAAGTCGAATATACTTATAATGATGTCCAATATATTATTCGATCGTCGATTTTGACTTGGGACTCAATAAAATAAATGCCGATTTTACTACTATTCAACATAACTAAAATGACTAAAAATATGTTATAAGGACAAATACATTTTAATGCTATGTTAAGATCATAACGTAGGGCGATTAACTTTCATAATGTTGTTGTAAAACTCAAAATTGGGTTTTTAAATTCGTTTTAAATTGAAACTATGCTGTAGTTGTAATAACCCCAAGATACGGAACAATAGTGATTGTTAGTTATAAAAATAAAAATAATTCGGTGCCATGAGGGATTTGAATCCAAACCCTTAGATTCAAACATTTAACTAACCTAGAGCCTTAACCTACCTACTTATCCGGACTACGTATAGATCGTGATAAAAGATACCATTTAGGTAAGGGTATATTTTGTAAACTAATATAGGTACTTCAGTACTTCGCCAACTGTATTTGTAGAGAAAAGGAAAAACCTTCATGCATTTTAAGTACTATAAGTATAAGGCTAGGGCTCAGGGGTAGTATTTATTATAATTTTTTTTTTTTGCGTGATTGGAGGGGAGGGGGGGGGGGGTGTTAAATAATATTTTTTTTCTTAACTCTTTAAAAGTAAGAGTTAGAAGTTTACCACAGCCCTCCCCCCTCATAAGCAGGAATCCAATGATGTTTTATATAATTTTTTGTGAATTCTTGTTTTAAGACTACGGGCGTACTCATGGGGGTCGTGGGGGTTAATCTTTCTCCCCATTTTCCATTAAGTTTTTTTTGCTCCGATAGCCCCCCTACATATTATGATCTTAGAAATAATCCACAACCCCCCGCCACCCAATTGAAAATTCCTGATAACACCACTGTTTAAGATAAAAGAAAGAAATATAAAATACAGAAATAACACTCCAAAAGTTCATTTTAACACTATTTGGAAGTAGAAACAATAACAAAATTAGTCCATAATGCATCGAGCTCATGTTTTAAAACTACATTCTCTATTTTTTCAATTCAACTACGGGTATTATAATATTACATTGAATAATATATAAAACTTCCTAAATTCAACAAATTTTTTGTGTTATTATGAATTATTATTATCATTTCTCAACACTATCTCAACACTATGCGCCAAGTCAACGTATTTTTGTGGTTGATATAAATGACTATGCAGTTGATTTAACAAATATATATTGAACATTGTAGTTTGAAGTTATATCAACTACTTTATTTTTATGTGTGTACCTTTATTCAGCTAAGTTTATGGTGGAGTTACAAAAATATTTAATTTTAATATATTCTTACTAATAATAATATAAACCTAATAATTAAAAATAAAAAAGTACATTATAAACAATATAAAATAGATAATTATAATAAATATAAGGTTCTTAAGAATATTATTTTATTCTAATTTAATATAAAAAAACCTTCACACTTTTAAATTGTAAAGCTAGGTTCATTATTTAATTTTGTATTGTAGGTAGGTATGACTGTAATAAATAATATTGGCATTTTAGATTATTTATAGATAGATGCATATTATATTGTCTATCTGAGGCATTTTCAACCATCGTTAATGATCGGTTAATTCCCTAAACGCCTGAAACATTATCTAACATTTGAATCACACTAATTTAAGTTCTGTTCCAAAGCAGACAACAGTACATTAACAACATTTACCATTTAACGTTCGAAAACGCCTCATTATTACTAGTGATAGATTCATTTCATTTTTGACTATATAATTAAGTGTCTTATTCAGAGACTGCGGTAAAACATTTTCAAAAGTCATTTACTGCAGTGAAACAATACATATTTGAACACTACGAACAAATAGCATGTAATAAAAATGTATGGTTTAAATTTTATTCAAATATGTATCGACGAAAAATAAAAATTCACTTTCAATTTGTGTCATTATTGTATAATTTTATTTTGTCCAAGAAGGTTCAGTTTATCTGTATAATATTATCTTTTTTTTAATATTCGTTTTTAAAAGAGATCTTTGTAACAGTCATTGATGAAAACAATCAAAATTAAATGAAGCAGACGTGAATCGCCATATTTTTTATAATCTATAGGTAAATAATCATTATCTCTAAATGATATCCTAGAAAAAAAAATAATATTTAGAATAATATTATAGAATACTAGCTGACCCTGCGCAGTCCATAAAAAATGACAAATCTTAAAAAAATGTGATTGTTCAACTGTGTAACTTGCTACAGTAAGTGCAACTCAGCCACGTTGGTAGGTAATGTGCAAAAATTCGATTTGATGCATGTTTGTACCTGATCTGCCCGAATGACCAATAGTAACCAATAATAAATAAATCTAATTTCTACTAATTATTTCTCCTAAAACCAATAGCAACCATTTATAAACAAAAATGTCCATCGTAAATCTCAAAATCCCTGTTGAGCACCTCCTCGGGTTGGGCCTACTGGATCCAATTGTTAATCTCAGTACCATTCAAGGATCCACTCAAGCACAGACAAAAAATTTCATCAAAATCGGTGCAGCCGTTTAGGAGGAGTTTAAATACTTACGATATAAGAAATATAATATAGGTATATTATACGATTAAGATAATATATTTTAGTAGGTAGGTCCTCACTTATTTTATATTTGTTTGAATATTATATTTTTCAAATTAATTTTTTAAAACAATCATTTTGAAGATAAGTATAACTGTTTAGATAGGTATGCTATTATTGTTATGTTTTTGAAATTCTTTTTCTTTTTAGTGAACATGTTTAAAAAATGTATTAAAAAATATCTACTCACATGGCTACGTAATCTGTTTAGTATATTAAATATAATATTTGGTGTCAAGTTATAAATTATAATTATTAAGCCTCTCAAACAAAGCTAATTAGCTTAAAATGCTATGCATAGTTATAATTCAATAATTTATACTGATTATATGATCCATAAATTATGTACCTACCTAGGTATATCTAAACGTTTTAATTAATTATGAATTATGAGGCATAATATGTAGATATTTAATATATTTTGTACACGTATTTATTTTATTGAGAGTAAAGCAAAACAAAAGAACTTACACCATGACTATCAAAACGTTAAACAATGCAAATTAATTATGACTTTCAAAATATCTTAGTAGGTATTTAAATATTGATGAAATACAATAAACTATGTAAATTAATCACCATAACATTAAACCTTAATTTGAGTACAATTTTCCTTTAGTGTCCAACTATTATAATCGTTTGAAATTTGGAAGATTTTGACTTTATTAAATATCCCATTATTACTTGTTAACTTATTGCTTGTAGAATAATACATTATATTCTGAATTGATTTTTGAAAATATTCAAACAGCCAGTAACGCACTTAAAATTATTAATATATAACTATTGTACTAAATCAAATTGCTCTACTTATTTACATTTACATCAAAATATAATATATTTACAAAAAATAATAAAAAGAGCCGATCTGATTTTAAAACTATTGTAAGTCATATACCAAACCGCGTAAAAGTAAAGTCTATTCATCTATACAAAATAATTTAATATGTTAAAAATCAATGGTTTTAAATGAGAATTTTGAGATCGATGTGCGTATAGTGACATTAATGGATAGCTCAATGGACATACGTCAGAACATAAAGATGTTATTTTTTTTAAGGTTTTTCTTATAAAAAAATTGAGTTGAGAGAATTTTGGGATTCCGAATAAAAAGGTTGTTACTATGATACATAAGGGCAATGAGGTAGAATAAATTTATATAAAAATATGTAGGTCAATATTATGTGGCTTAAGATTTGACCTAACTAACTTAACCTGACTTGTTATTTTATTCACACACACTATTGTTAAATCCATTCAACTAGGTGTTACGCTCCGCTCAGAATTGAATAAATTAATAGATTTTTGTAACCATGGAAAAATAAAATTATTTATTTAAAATAATAAAACTGAAATAATTTTTATAATAACAATTTATGGATAGGAATAGATTACTTAAAATCTTATTACGTTATTTATTTAAACTTCGAGAATATTAAAACCACGAGATGTGTATAACGACGTTAGAAATGTATCTACAATGTGTTTATTTTACGAAATATTACCTACATTCGATTTAGAAGACCAAAAGTAAATACTTAACTAAAAATAAAATTGTTCTTTTGTTTTTAAATAATATAAAAAGACATAAAAATAAAATCATAGGCGCAACTGGACCTCTAAAACATGGTGTGCTATTGTGAATTCATCAGTTCCGTGGCTTTGCCCACCACATTCCCTTCTATTAAAATTATATAATCTTACAAGTTCTACAATAATCAATACTTGATACTTTTTATATACATTTAACAAATTCGTATTAATAATAGAAACAAAATATATATATAAATCTTTTTATCAATATAATATTAAAATTTGACAGATAAAGTGGGGATTCCACACTACCGATTTTTGGAGCAAAATAGACCTATACAGCGTACTGACTTGAGGTTTATTCCAAAAATCATTTTGAAAACATAACTAAATGTATTTTAAAGTATATTTTGAATCTTTTGAATCAGATTTATAAAAAAAAGTTCATCGGAGTAAAACTCAACTCAGTACCTACATAAGATGGCATATAGGTGGGTATATTTTTAAGGGTAAATCCCCTCAATATAAAACTCGTGAAGCATAGTGGTTTACAAGTAATAGTGGAAACAGTCCACCACAGCGTAGGTACATCTATATATAGTGCTTTTTGTTTGTGACCCATTGGCTAAAAATATATCGTAAGCAATCTATACTATTTATACGTTATGAGTATGAGGTACCATATTCTAATCGTATAAAAATTATAGGAATAATAATATTTATAATAATTAAATTATTTATAATTAATTAATATAATCACTTAATAATAGTTTTAATTTTCTTTCGGTAAATATTTCATAATTTAAATTTCATAATTTTATTTCATAAAATTGATGGTATTTCACTATAATAATAATAGTTAGACCTTAAAAACAGAAGGTGCTAAATTTGAACTTCTAAAGTCGTTCTAAAGACCTTTTTACACCCTCCCCTCAACTAGATATAGTTGCGTCAAAGAATGTAACTATGTACCTAAGTCAATATTATTTATTAATATGACTACAAATTTTAGAAAAAAATTACAATAGAAGTAATAACATTCAAAATATCTACAATAAGCGTAATCCAGAAGACTTTTTCTGAATCTATATGTAATATATTATAATTATATTTTAATTGTAATTGTTGGTATTTGTCGTTTAACGTTTTGTTTTTACTATGATATTTTTTTCAAATAAATCTGCAATTTTAACGTATTACGGAATTCGAAACCATTTAAAATAGCCAAGTATATAATTCATAGTAATTAAGGAAAATTAAGTAATTTGGCAAGCAATTGTTAGCACTAATATTATACTAACTAACAAGCGCTTAAACATTTTTTGAAAAGAAACCTATTTTGAAAAATTATTCGTTTTCAATTGAAAATCCCTAGTATTCTAGGCAAGGTGGTAAATAAGAAAAAAATTTATCAATGAAAATGCTACAATATATATTATTATACATGATGAAATAAAAAATAATATCATAAATATCACAATATAATATATATGTTTTAAAATGGAGTCGTCGACTAAACCAAACAAACAATAAAACTAACTTTTTTAGATATTTATAGGATAATATTCTCATATGTACATTATTTTATTTTGAGAAAATAGTTTTTTTCATGGAATAACGTGTTGAATTTACAAATAAACTATATTTTCCATTTCACGTGTAGGGCTATTATGGGTAAGTACCGAATAAAAATAAATTGTCTGATTTTTTCATTGTTATATAAAATTAGTTAAACTTATAAGCAATTGAAAAGATTATAAAACACAATTTTACCTTCAGACTTTAGTACTGAATGTCCGAGGATACTAATAAATACCCTACTATGTAGTAAATGATTGGGTAGAAACCACGGGTCTGTAATTAAATTGGCAATCGTCGTAACATTGCTTAACAGAACGCTAAACTTGCATTTAATCTCTCTGTCTGTCTCACACATTACAAACAAAATACAATGTTGCGAGTTCATAAATAATCCTCTTTAAAAGAGAAAATGAAAGTAGCCATAGTAGGTACCTAATGAAAACTGACCTTGCTATGAATGTGAAAATGCCAAAGATTTTGATATCAAACCAAAATAAACAAATTTTACAGAAATCTATAACATAATGTAGGTAACTAAAACGTAAAATAATCAATTATAATAAAATTATTAATAAGGGGTAATTATTTTAACACTATAAACAAACATTAAATCAATACTTATTAATATATATTTATTTTAAATTGAATAATGTATTTCCGATGAATTATATTTTGGAAATCAAATTATATTTTTGATAAGTTCTAGCTTTTTTTGAATCACAGCATACCTTTTTAATTTCTTAATTAGAATTAGAATATGATTGGAGATTCTCGCTTAGCAATTTGTCTAAGTATAAAAAAAAAATATGGACAACTTTTGACACAAATATCGATGATATCTAGTTATGTATCGTTTAAGCTGAGTATTTCTTAATTTTTTTCAGAGACGCGTTGTTTATCTGATTATCAGTATATTTTCTAAAAGAGTAGTTAAGCTAGTGTGAAACAGTAAAAATAATCTCTTTATTGATCCAATACTACGCAAGATTTTTGAAAGATATAGATCTCAACTTGAAATAATTTGATATTTATTGTTACAATAATCAAAAAGACGAGTCTTTATAGAACCTAACATTATTCAGAGTCAAAAAAAAGAAGCTGATGTAAATTAAAGGGTGAAATAGTTTCATGTATCCATAATATAATATTATAATATTTTTTTTTTAATTACAACAATAAAACTAAAATCGTTATTTCTCGTTTAAATACATACATTTTTTTTTTATGTTACCCATTTGAAAAATCTACTTGAAATGGATTATTCACAACTAAAGAATAATGAGTAAATTAAAATTGTTAAATATATGTTAATTTATGGTTATGTTTTCAAATTAAACTAATGTTATTAAACGTTTTATATTGAATGGATCCATTTAAGTCTTTAATTAAACCTTCTTACTTCAGATTTGTTAGCCAGTCTTGGCCTTTTGCTGGACAATACAGGATCCACCCCCAACTTTATGAGGAGAAATATCACATCCAATATTGACGTTAATTTTCATAAGCACGTCAGGATGGATAACTAGAGGAATCTTGACCTTGACCACTCCTACGTAGTCTTTAATGTAGACCTCCCATCTCCTCCAACTCTACGACGAGCTAATTGATACGACTCACCTGGTTTGGTTGGTGAAGAAATTACACCACGAAGCCTTCTACTACTTTATTAGAATCCATCACACTAATAGAGTCTCTACTGTTGGAAGTCTAGCCCTCGCGACCATCGAGACGCTTGAAAACTATCTTATGCGGAGCCTCCATGCTACCCAGGGTTCAGAGCCCTCCTGAGGAACGCCTAGTGGTCCGTGGCTATTGCGGAGCCAAGCAGAAAATAATCGCTCTGCGAAATGCCTACCAGAAACTCTCAGACAAATCAGCCCTGACTGCTCCTTAGTTTCTAGAGCCGAATTCAACGGGCCTACAAAAGTATTGTACTTAGAAAAAGAATCAAGTGAAAGAAAAAAGCTGGAAAGATTTCTATATTCCCAAGTCGATCTGGACCCTTGGAAAAAATCATATCAAATTGTGATATAGAGGTTTGGGAATGGGTTATCAAGTAAAGTTTTCAATGGAGAGAGCGGTGGCAATTGCTGATCCTCTCTAATGAACTGGAATGAAGCACCTATCTCTGGATGTTACAAATCACAAAGAGGCTATTGACTTGAAAACTGATGATCTGGTCTTTACGAAAGTCATTCCAAAATTTAACATGCAGAAATTATCAAAAGCTGCGATGAGACTCGCGTCAGTATTCTACCTAAAGCCACCGAATTTCAGGAGTGGAGGAAAAAATGTTCACAGGAGGATATGTGGACGGGTCATCCAGAGTGACGGGCTCCTTCTGGCCCAATAACGTAGAAAGCATGGACCAGTCAGATGGTCATGGTTACCAGACTCGGAAGTCTCTAAGATAAATAATATAATAATTTTTATGTAGTTCAACTAGTTTAAGTGAAGCCTTAACAGACTTATGTGTAAAATGTATTTTGCCAATGAATGAAGTGTAAATGTATTCGTTAAAAAACGAAGAGGTCCAGCGCTTCGCATTTCCACTTTGATTCTCAGAACCACAAAAAATAATAATAATAACAATGATAAAGTAATAAATTACATTATTGATACAACTTTTTATTGTTAAATAATTATTAATCCAAATCCAAACAAACCTATAGATAACCCTCCTTATATAGACCTATTAATTTGTTACTTTTCTTTAGAATACTGAAAAATTCATATTAAACAGAATCCAATCATCAAGGAAAATTCATTAATTACCGACATTCAATTTAGATTTAGAGAACATCTCTCAACTATTCACCAAATATACTGACTAGCCGACACCATGACCTGCTCCTAGCAAAGGAACTTTACACCTCAGTTGTATTTCTTGATGTAGCATAAGCCTTTGCCAAAGTTTGCTAACCTCACTTAACCTAGACCTTCTTTTCAAATTAAAATCATTCCTAACTCCTCCACGTTACTTTTTTTTTAAATCATACCTAAATGAATATCAATTCCCTGTTAGGCCAACAGAACAGAACACTGCAGTATCTCTCCAATTCCAGCGGGGGTTCCCCAAGGTACAGTTGCATCTTCAACACTATTTAATCTGTATTTAGCAGATCTACCCACTAATTCGAACACTCAAATAGCTGAATAGGCTGATGACAAAGTTCTCTACACTCATACCGATTCTGATTAAGTTTTGACTTCTCTCCAAAGCCACCCCAATGACCTACTGACCTATCACACTGGTACTTTCACTGGTACGTCAAAATAATGAAAGCAAATCTATGTCTTTGCGCTCCATCACAGTTAACCTCATCCAGTACATATAAGCAACAAACATATACCAAACTTTGTCAGAGCCAAATACCTAGGCTTAATTTTCGCCAAACGTATAACATGGGCTAAACATATCCACACTATGGTATACAGTTATGGGGCAATGCCAAAAATTGAATGTACAAAAAGTACAAGTGTTCCAATCCAAAATCCTTAAACTCATAAAAAATGCTCCTCCTTATGTCTCAAACTATACCCTCAACACAAATCTCCATATTCCTAAAGTCAATGAAACAGCCAAGGTATAGTACTCTAAATTCAGAAATCGCCTTCAAAACGTCAACATGCCCTCATGTTTAAAATAACTATATATCTCCATCTTCGGACCCTCCCCCCCCCCCAAGGCTCAAGCAACAACGGCCCCTACACATTATGGATTAAAGAATCAAATAACATAAATAAATTGTAATTTCACTCCGAAGTGTTTTCACTACTTGGTCCTTCCCTTGAGCAACTCAAGCGACCACATTTTATAAAAAAAAAACATCACTTATGATTATTATACTGTTTTCATATTGTAAATAGATTGTATAATTTCTAAATAAAAAAAAAAAAAAAATTTATGGAATAATGTTCAACGGGTCATTAGCAAATCGATATCAATAGGTGTAGAATCACAATGATTAATACAAGGTTCTCCATACGTTTTTCTGAAATCATTTCACAAATATCGAGTTTATAGTCTTAATATTTTATTATACAATTGTTTAAAGTAAGGATTTTGATAAAATTGAGGACCCCGCTGAAAGAGGACCCCTATTTCCTACTTAATATAAAAACAATTATTATTAATAATTATACATACATTTTATTATTAAATATTATTAGGTTTTTAGTAGTTTTAGATGTTTAATAATATATGGATTAGTTTGTGCGTGTAGTTTTGATTTAGAAGTATCGGGAATAGGAACTATGTACCTATTATCATATATAGTTATTATGAAATTTACGATGTTTGTTATTTAGGTATTAAAAAAAAACATGGATATGCTTACATGGTTTGGTTATAAAATATGTACTTACTTAGAAATATTATGTTAATGATTTTTATATTGCTCCGTTGGTTAGAGGTCAACGATGGTATGTTTAGTTCTATAAGTGGGTTTTTCAATAATATCAGTTCTAATAACATGTTTGGAATTGTGATGTTTGTGAAAATGGTCCATTATTTTTACAATTGAGGTTTTTATGTATATTTTTGTGTTGAGTTTACGGTTATTTGTATGGTGCACATGAAAATTCGATAATTTGTTGACATTTTTTTTTTTTTATTGATTTTCTCCCAGTTATGCAATATTAATGTTACACTCGAATAGCTTTGTTAGACGATAAGGTTAACACTGCACGTACGTTATTTCAAATTAATTGTATTTATTTATTTGTTTAAATTCAATTCGCTTAATATGTTTTCTCCTCATCATGTTATGGTACATTTCAATAAATAGGTACTATATCTACCAATATCAGTTATGTATCGTATGTATTTAAAGTATTAACATATTTTTCTTTGAAATTCTGGTTGTTCATATTTTCTTATTCATATTTGCATTCATAAATATTACCTTAGTATTTTTATTACAATATTGTACAACATTTATGGAGCAACAAATTGACATACTAATGAGTAATGACATTATAATATCTAAACAAATTGAACAAAAATACCATATTTATTTGATGATCATTCTGAAAATGATTAAAAAATTAAGTTTTAAAATATATATTTGTATATACAGTATTAAATAGTTAATAGTATTAACAAATATAACCTACCTATGCCTTTCAATTCACAACCAATTTGCATGCAAATCACATCGCTTGTAGAACTCCGATAGTGTAACTAATCATTGTGTTAAAGCTTCAAATTAAATATCACAAATCTCTTAGGTATAATATAATATTGCAGATGATATTCTTCGGCTGAGATAATAATGAACCGCCAAAATACAAATTGACTACAGTTTTTTTATATGTATATGTCTTATGGCTGGGGATCATTCTATAATTTTGTGCGAAACCGAGAGCATTACCGTGATGCATCGTGTGGAGGCTGAGAGCCTAAAATACAAAATACTTAATAATATTAGAAAAATAATACATTTATTTTTAAATATAGAATTTTAACGTGTAATCTTGTCAAAAATAGATTTCAAATACATCCAACCAGATCCACACTAAACAATTTAGACACCGAGTAATTACAACATTTTTTATACATTATACTTCGAAAAAGTAATTTAATTTTATATGTTATATGTATTCTGTTTTAAGACTTGAATATAAACATTTTTTGATGCTATAATTTTTTATTTTTGAACTAATTTCGGGTATTTTTTTTATGTTATATTTAATTTTATTTATAGTCTATCGGAACTTATTTAATGAACTAATTCATACGGATAACCATAATAATACACAAATCTATACAGATGCATCAAAAACTTCAACAGGCATAGGTCTGGCAGTTATACATAAAAGTTCTGCTCAAGTATTTCAATTAAATAGTTATAGCAGTATTTATACGGCTGAATACATAGCACTTTTAAAAGGTGTTCAAACAGCTGTAAATACAAATTATGAAAAAATCGACATTTGTTCCGACTCACTCAGTGTCCTGTCAAATATAAAATATAATACTCAGATCAATCCCTTGGTCATAAAGATAAAAAATATTATACATTTATCCAATAACATACGTTACAATAACAATACATACGTTTCATATGTCCCGTTTCCGGGATTCACCTCCAAAATAGCGAAAATAAAAAATCGAACACAAAATATTGAATATAAAACAGCGAATATCATTTAATTGAAAAAATAAAATAGCGAATAAAAAATAATGGAAAATATAAAAAAAATTAAAATTATGACAACAATTATCATTTTTGTTGTATCTAATAAAATATTAATAAGCTAATAATACGTCAAATTATAGGCAATTCCTTTTAAAAAATTTAATTTATCATTTTCGTCGTACCCATTGACCAATTTTTGAATCCGTTCAGCCGAATCTTTGTACTTCTTTTTTTTCGAATATACGTTTCTTCAGTTTTGTTCGGCAGTAAAGCATAAATAGTGGGTATAATGATATTTTCCTTAATTAATACATGTATTGTATAAACTTGCGAAAATATTAAAGGCGATGTTTTAAACGTGCCATCAGCAAACCAATCACTATAATTGTCCATTATGTTCAAATTATCATGTGTAGAAAATATAATTATTCGATTATTTGAAGGGCCACTATCGTGCAACAGAAATTGTGCGCCATTTTTGGTTTTTCTAAATTGTTCAGGAATATCAAGATCAAAAAGCGATTTTGGATCCGTAGGGACGCAGGTTAGGTTACTCTAAATGTATATCCATCAACAATTTTGAATTTTTTATTTTTATTACTGAGTACGTATTCCATATTAATACAATATTATTTGCTCTTAGCGAAGAATTATACACATAAAAGTAACACGAACTACACTAACCATCACTCGAATACTCGATTACTACTAACGATAACCACGACTAAGAATAAAGATATCTTTAATTGTGCTACTAAACTGATAATTTACTTGTGTCTGAAAAAATCATTATCGGTATTATTGTCATTCGCTTTTATCTAGATTCGTCCAAACCGTTTTCTCTATTTTTAATTCGCGGTTTTTTTTCGTTATTTTATTTTCGCTATTTTGACGGGATACCGGACTCCAGGTCACTGCAATACCAGAGGAAACGAAGAAGCAGACAAAGCAGCCCGAAATGCTATAAGTAACCCAAACACCTTAACACTTCCTCTTATGTCTCCAGTTGATATAATCAGAAACGTCGACAAATACTGCATGCAAGTATGGGACTCAGATTGGCGTCAAGTTACCGATAAAAAATTGAGGGAAATCAAACACTCAATCGAACCTTGGCCAAAAATCAATTTTTCAAATCGAAAAGAAGAGGTTATTATGAACCGACTGAGAATTGGCCACACGAGAGTAACTCATGGATTCCTAATGGAAAAGTCCGAACCTCCTATATGCCGCTCTTGCAACTCTCCCATGATAACAATAAAAAAAAAAAAAAATTTAACATTTTTTTCAATTGTATGATTCACGTGTGCAAAATAAAATTTTTTCTTGATATCATAAGTTAAACTAATTTCGATTTTTATGGACAATCACTTAATGTGGGCAAACAGCGCTGGTCCCAACGCACCCACATTTAGCGGAATCCACTGTATTTTAATATAGGTAGTAACAGGTAACCAATTAAAAAATCATAAAATATATATACCTACATTTCTGTCTTGGTTATTAAACTAAAAACCAACCCATTATTTTTATTGTTTTAACATCCTTACCTCCAGTAGTTTGTCTACACTAGAACTTCATCCAGACTTTGACACCTAAAATAAGTTTAAAATATTAATTAATTAACTTGTATAACTCAACTTCCAATTTATATATTTTAATATGTATACTGTATAGGTAGGTACTTCTATACTAATCGTATTGTAAAACAATGCTAACATTCGAATATATCGATAGTTTTCAATCGGTAGTGCCTATCACGATTCACGCTACATGACCTATTTACAAAGAGGGTCTACAATTGTTAATATTCATTATTTATACAATGTACAACCATGGGTGGGGAACACGCCACCGTTGGTAAGCGCCTCAATTAAGCAGTTGCCAATCGGTGATTAGACTCGGGAAAGTACAGCTTAAATAAGTGGCCGATGATTAGGTTGTCTGATCTAGTCGCCGAGACGATGGTCTGTGATCGGACGCAACTGCCTGGTCGCCTGTACAGTTGCCACGTTGGTTATCACGAGTCTCGTGTGATTGTATGGAAGCGTGACGTTGGAGCTGGTACTGGTCACGGTGTTGACTGTTTTCATGGTGCGACATGGCTTCCTGATACCCTGGTAAAGAACCATCGGCACGTACGGGTATCTTTCTCCGCTTCCTGCAAACGAGCACCGGCGCGACTCTATTGAATGTCCCAGACACAACTTAAGTGGTCGAGACGTTGGAGCGGTCGGCGGTTCTGTCCGGTTGATGAGTCGATGGTCTTGGATGAGAGGCCATGTGGTGTTGTACGAAATCGTGCTTATTCTCACGGCATCTCAATGGTACGGTCACAGAGATTGGTCGACGGAAGCTTGTCTCCGGTTTGATCCATCGATTTTCGGCTGGTTAACCCGAGCGTGGGGCGCTCGGAGAGCTGCGCCGACGTTCTGCGGCGGTACCTCACGTTACGTTCGCACTTTGGAGCTGGGACCTAACGAGGTGGTTGGCTGTTGAAAGTTGGGTTGATCTGCGTTGATAGTAGGCGGTGGTCTTCTGGTCGTCGGGTTTGAAGTGTTGAAACTGTTGACGATTTGAAGTTGGATGAAAGAGGATAGACTGACTCTCGTGTTGAAGTGTCCTCATATTTATACTATTCGGGTGGATGTTATTCCTCCTGTGATTGTTCATGTTTTGACACTTGAGAATCACTTCTTTGCTGTCTATTTACCACTTGTATCTTCTTGTTATATTGATATTGTATTTACGTGTTGCAGTTATCGGTTTTGTAGTTCTGAAAATAACCGTTTTACGTGTGTGTGAGTGTATGTTCCGTAACAACTTTTAGGGATTCCCACTTTACCTGCGCTTAACAGAAAAAGGTCGCTTTCCAACGCTTCAACCGTGGTCGAAACCAAATTTTCAGTGCAGGCGTGTCAAAAAATATCTTATTATATTAGAAAAGAGTAACTAACAAAATCATAATTCACCAATAAATAATAAGTTTATGAATACAATATTTAAATATCATACATATGTATATATAATTTTTAGGCTCCCACACGAAAGTCTCAGTGGGGCCCAGTATTCTTGCTACCGATAAATAAATAAATAATCATCTTACATCATTCAACTGCAAAAGGTTCTATTAAACAATTTAATGGTTATTATTATTTTAAGTATACATTTTTTGGATTCGTCTTTTTGGAATTCAAATACAAAATTAAAAGATTATGTATTTTTAAACTACAGTTCTACATTATGATTAGGTTCCGAAATTGTCGGTTGATAAAGAAAATCACTTAATTCAAACGAGACGTGAATGGACTTTATACCTACTCCTATTTCCGTGGTAATATTTGACTTTAACAAATCTGGATATTGCATATAATATTAAAATGTAGTGGAGACATTTATCGTTTTAGTTAACGAACACTTTAGAAGTTTATTAGCTTGCGTATTCCCAATGATTCACAAAACTCACTATTTTATATAAAATACATTATAAGTGAAATTCAATAGTTAGTTTTTTAACCTACAAACACTTTATTAGAGTTATACAATTAGCATAAGTATGTCATTAAATTTCTGGCATTTGAGAACTTATCAGGAATCAGGATGACGTTGAAACAGAATTGATCTTTCAAAAAAATAATGGTGGCGATTCCTCTGACAGATGGTATACAGAGTGCTTATATTTTCCATATATTAAGGTGACATTAGCACATTGGACTAGAATTGATCCCTATAGGCTATAATAAATACTTTTTCAAAACGAAAAAGTACAGAAAATATTTTTGGATTCCTGTATTCAAACGTTGATAACATTTTTTATTAAAATAATATGAGTCACCACAAATGAACCATAAGGATTTTAGTATTAAAAAAATACCAATAAACATTCATGAACAGTGTTCGATGATGCCAGAACTTTATTGTGACTCGTAAAAATGTTGCACACCACTATTGTTTCGATACCTCACATTGAGTTTGTTGTTTACATAATAATATTCTATTATAATGTATCATATAACTTATTGTAATAACAAAATGTAATTTCATATCAAATATTATTATGAATAATATAATATACTAGCTGATTTCACGCACTTTGTTGACCTTAAAAATTGACAACTCTCAAAAAAATTGTAATTGTTCAACTCCTTTTGAGTGTGACTATAACTGCAGTAAGAGCAACTCAGCCACTCTGGTAGGCATCCGCTTACATTGTATCGAGGACTCGAAGACACGCCGATAAGTGGCTAAAAGTGCAACTCGGCCACCTGGGTAGATAATGTGCAAAAATTCAATTTGATGCAAGCTTGTACCTGACCTGCCCAATTAACCAATGGAACCCGATAAAATAAAAAATACTAATTTCTTCTTACCAAATAGCAACAATTTTTAAACGAATATTTCCATCATAAATCTCAAAAATCCAATTTGAGCACCTCCTTGGGTTGGACTTACAGGGTCCAATTGTAAATCTAAATCATACCAGGAACCACTCAAACACACACAATCAGATTCATCGAAATCGGTCCAGCCGTCTAGGAATGCATAAAGGACACACACACGGACAACGTCAAACATTCATTTTTATATACCTTAAAGATAATTTGAATATCACGATTCCCTAACTCATATAGAACGAAACTAATATTTTAACGTAGTTGTCTCCGCGAACATCGACCTAAACTCAACTAAGTTATTTCTGTGAGCACACAGCATCACTTCATGAACATTAGCAGTTACAAAAAAACGTAAGTGCACATAAAAACATATAGAATACTAAATTGTAGTATAATAAAGATATATTTATATGTGTATAATACCCTAAATATGGGATGGACCGTTGTAGTCATCCACTCACAGAAACGAATTATGTTTAGTGTCTATCTCACCGGCAACCCACCGGTACCCCACCACCCACGTTATCCATAAAACAAATATAAACACTACACTCACGTTGGCCTAATATTTATGTATACTATTATAGTTCATCGTCCTCCCAAATTAATGCAGATAATTTTTATACATTCCATTCCCGCACTTATCTGTGATTTAAACAGTTAATTACTAGCTCTTTTTATGTATGTTTATTATACCTACTACGACTGTTTTAATTATTACATTATTATAAAAAAATAAAATTATAATTATACTTAAATACTTCCAAAAAAGCATTACCAATGAAATAATTATTCATATTTTGTACAATAGTATTAACTAATTATAATTTGTATTTTATTTGTTATACATATTGATATTATTTACTTACCTTTGACTATTGTCCATAGTACAAAATTAAGCATTTATATTATATTTTCATTATAAATATATTTACATATAATTTATGTGTGAATTCAATCAATCTGTGTACCTTTGTTAAATTTAAGCTTTAAGTTCAACTTTAGAATCAAATCATAAAACGTATCTACCTATTTGATCCATAATAAAACTATATGAAATTGTTGTTCGGCAAATTTGTACTTATTTCTATATGTACCCATCAACAATTGTATTACGTAAGTATGTACAAATTCTACTATGAGTATTCTACACAATTTTTTCTGAGTGTAATATGGGAAATTATTAATTTCGTTTTTTATATGTATATATATAAAACGGGTTTTTCTTTATAAAACTGTTGAACTGACCTTAATCATGAAAATCATTGATGTCTTTATACAAGAAACACAACTCCCTTTTAAGTATAATTATATTTGTTGGCATCATGGTTTAGGTGTATAAATAACAACATTTTGATAAAAATCTTCCATGTTTTTCTGTGAGATGAACCACATTATCTTTCTTACCATCAAGCTATTCATTTGAAGTTGAAATTAAATTGTTATATTTTATATAGTACATTTATCAGGTTCTCTATTATGAAAATGTGTGGGTATGAAAACATTGGTTTGAACAAGCTTAATTTGTTGATTATAATTATAAATTATTTTCATTTTAAATATTTTATATGATGTAATATTGTAATTTATATCTGGTTAGGTTTTAATATAATACAATAGTACAATACATTAAAATAGGATAGTAATTCTACATTATTATTTGGGAAAGCTTAAGTAAAATAGAATATTTATGACAGTAAAAAATATCAGAAAACCAATTTTAACATGAAAATATATGACTAAAAAAATATATTATTTGAAATATATCATAACGTTAATAATAGTAATTACTCATTACTTAAATAAATCTCTGATTAGTTTAAATCTATTTACCTATCATTATAACGTACCGGAAAAAAGGTTCAAATAATACAATGATTTATAATACAGTTAAAACGTGTGTAGATAAACGTCAGAAAGTAAATACAATTGTTGTGTGTTTATTTGTTGGAATATGTGGATAATAAATTAAAGTTATACTGCAATGAATAAAACGATGAGTACGCAAGACCGACACACGATAACAAGACCCTCGACGACAATGATTGTAATAATCACCATCTATATAATGTTATTATCATTGATCAAAATCTCTGGCTACATTCCACTATCATATCAAACTGTATTATACTCACGCGGTAGTTTAAAAATGATGTCTAGCGATTTTATTATACGCCATCAGAGATGAGCTTATACATATAACAATAACAATAAATTATCAAAATAATGATTATTGCTGTCAGAAATTATAAAAAAATTGATCTTATTCTAAAACATAGATACGTGGAATGAAATAATATATATTATTATAAGTGTATTGTCTACCGGTGAACCTAAAATATATTATTGCATCCAAAATCTTTATTCCCCATTGCCAATTCTATACTGGCACTAATACTATTTAGTATAAGTAATACAATTTTCATCTTATTCAATTATTTTATGGTCTTTCAGTGCTATACAATTTTCACTGGTTATTCGATTTTTGTGAAAAATATAAAAATTCTTTCTCTTTTTTTTTAATAATATATCATACTAATACCTAACTTAGATAACCCATATTAAAAATCTAGATCAATAAATATAATTTATAAACAAACTTAAAATATCTAATTTATTAATGACTTCGATTGTAACTTGTATTTAACAATAACACATTTTATTTGTGCCTACAAATAAAGTACCAAGAATCATCGCGTTTTTTTTTAAATTATATTTCATATTAAAAATGTTTTATTATTGATCATTTTAAGGTATATTATGAAAAACAAATTAAGAAGTTATTATTTTACTAACCTACTATTATTTCATTAATTGTTGATATTAAATTTATGTTAGATAAATTTGATTGCATGACATAGTATTAATAATTCAACCCTATTTCATTTTTCGTAATTTAGCGACCTTTTACAATTAAATCAGTATAGATGTTTAAGTATTTTTATTTATAGTTCACGAATTTCAAATAATTGAAACATAACATTTTAAACTAAAATGTGAACGGTAAATGAATTCTACTTTAGTTAAAGCCAAAACCATATAATAGATAGGTACATGTGATTATGTATTTATTATTAAAGTATAATAACTATAAATGTGGTTTATAGCAGATATAATAGTTAAAGGTGAATAGTTCAAATAAAATATTTTATAAATATAAATAAAACCTTCAAGACTCAAACAGTATAGATTTTATAAAGTATATTTTTATACTATCTTTACTTTCGTCATGAGTGTGGAACGTTACCTATTTCAAAAAAAAAAAAGACATAAAGTATTCATGTATTTTCCTATTACTGAGTAATTACCAATAATCATAATATTTTATTTCGTTTTATAGTTTCAAAGTTTAAAAAAAATAAAACAAGATGATGAAATAAAATACACGGTAAAAACAAAACTTATAATAATATATTAATATATATAGTCAATACTATCAGTTATTTTATAATATTTGTAAATATTCAAATCAACATTAAACATATTTTAACGGAATGCCGCACATAAATGCAAGAAAAAGAACATTCTAAATTTCCGGAATCATGAATCGCTCAATTAGGACCCATATTTCAACTTTACTGTCATAAAATGAATTATTTCCGAAAATCTGTACTCAATCAAATTTAATAATTTATTAATTTATCCCAATGTTCAGTGTGACTGAGGGCTATGCAAAAAAAAATATTAAAAAATATTAAACCAAACGCATAAACTTTTATTAATTATTATAGTTGTTGGTGTCAGGCCAACAATAATACACATTCTAACAGAATGCGAAAGTTTCCATCAAGACCGATTGGACCTTGACATGTCCATAAACCGCGGTTCATCTCGCGGAACGAACCCAGACAAAATCAGTTTAGTTATACAACTTTATAAAATAAAATAATTTATATATTACAGTTTAAAACTTCAATATCTAAACCTAATAAAAATCTTTGCACTACATTTAATTTAATTTAATAAGTACCAGAATTTGTAATAATATATTTAACCTTACATTAAAATAACATGTAAATATAATTTAATTGATGGCTATTGCAGCCGATGTTATAAAAATAAAAATTGTAGTACCTAGTAGAATGTTAAGTGGTCTCATCGTATTAGAACATAACAAAATTAATAATGGTTAAGTAACAGCCATCATCCTACTACAAATTCTATACTATTTTATTGAATTATAATACAATCTAATGATTGAAAGACACACTTTCTTTAGGCTTGAAATGATGCGATTAATGTATTGGTTTTACAATGACGTGTGTTTATTTATTTATTAATTACTCTTCTTAGGTAGGCATCTAACTTAACCTTTGGGAGATTTAATAATGATCTATCAATATTTATCATAGTTTCTGGTAGGAAATTGTATCTAGTATGTACTTAATTGGGTGAAAAAATTTAACAAGTTCAAAATAATTCAAAACTTTTGAAAAGTTATATATGAAAACCAAGAAGTAGCTCTATTGTACCTATTTTAGTTATCAAGTGTACCTCGTAATTGAGTAGGACACTGGAATAGATTTGTATGATTTGAATTCAAAAAATAATTTATTTTATTTTTTTGTCCGATAAAAATGATTCTGAACAGAGCCAGTCTATATTATATTATTATGTTAAAGAGAAACAATACTCGTGATTATGACTATTTTTTTCAAGATTTCAAATTTAAACGCTTAGAAAAAAAATTATTGAACATGAATTTTAAACTCTGCAGTTTACTAACGTAAAAGTTGGTAAATTAATAGTCTCTTTCGTAGATATCGTATCTATATAATATTATACTATTATAGCCGCTATGTTACAAAGCCATCGTGTATATAATATAATATACCTTTTAGTCAGGTGGGTTATCGTGCAATATTCTCGTGGGGTGATAACAAAATAGTTCTTCACCACCTCTATAATATGTGCGTAATATAATTAAATCAATGGTACAATCAAAAACTAGAAAAAATATAATTTCCCGACGATTTATTTAATTTTATATTGTAGAAAAAGGGTTTTTTAATGTTAAAAATATCAACTTTATTCTTTGTACCAATCAGAACTTTTTAAATACAATTAAACACAACAAATTTATGAGGTATATTGTTAACATGTTTTCAAGCACCAAAGTTTATAACAAGTTTTAATTAAATGAAACATTCACAAAGAAAATAGTAAAATTTCATTCGACTCTACGTCTAGTCATGAATAGTATAATACTTTACATAGTAGGTATTAGTTTTTTTTTAGAGCATGTAATATTTTAGTATTAGTCTCCGGCTCTTAATATGTATATTGTATACGATTGCCGCAGTCAACTGAAGTCGAGCAAGTACAAAATGCAAAGAGTTATCATTTAACACAGCGTACGACCGCCTACAATATATAATATATCCTTATCAGTTATCCACCATCACTTCAGGACACTCGTGACTAGTTTGACTCTCAACCTGACCACTGAGAAAGGTGAGACGGGACAGGATGTAGTCATACACACATTTTTTTTTTTGTCCGGAAAAATGTTTGGTTTTTATTTTTTCTCCAGCCTTCTACATTTTTTTTCTTTTTAACGTTTATTGGTTTGTATTGGTATTTACAATAAGCATATTATGTGCGAAAAAAAATGTATATAATATATACAAGACGTAGATGCGTGTTGAGAGAAGTCACCTAGCTGTAACACTAAGATACAATTGATTATATGATTCGACTATATTACATTATATATTACCTATTATTATTATTATTATAATTATAATTTTTTTTTTGTATAACTGAGCCAAGTCATGACACCAGCGCTTTTTAAGGCTTCTCGTAGAATTTCCAGGGATGTTAGCTGAGTTAAGTGCAGAAATTAGTAGATTCAGATGGTTCGCTTGTTGTCATCGGAAGCGCTTGTAGTAGGATGACGCCACTAGGATGGCGACCGTCTATACTTTAAGGTTTGAGTTTAGTGTATGGTTCATTACACAGAAGGGCGTAACTATACGTAATGATATTGATTGAAACGTTTGAATTTTGTAAATGCTGGATTTTTTTTTTGAGCCCCATACTTGAACATCATAGGTCCAAATAAGCTTCAGGAAGGTTTTGTAGAGCAACAGTTTATTTTTTTTAATTGAGCTTGGAGTATTTGCCTAGGAGTGACTTTCGTCTTAAGTTTAATAGGAGATTTTTTGTTTTATATGCTGTGCCAAATTTAGACCTTTGTCAAGGAGCCCTAAGTACTTGATACTTGTAGCCACTGGAATAATTTCGTTTGATAGGAAAATAAAAGGGACAATGCCTTGCTTGAGAGAAAAAAATGATATGCTAAGATTTTTCGTTATTTATTTTAACTTTCCATTTGGAATACCATTCTTCCATCTCGTCAAGGTGACTTTGTAATTGTTGACTGGTAACAAGTGAGTTTTCATTAAAAGTAAAAATGACTTTGCCATCGGTGAATTCAGCTACTGAGGTATGAGGGGATTTTGGTTGGTCAGCCACAAATATGTTGTAGAGAATGGGGGATGAAATAACACCTTAGAGTACTAAGAACCTACCTTAGTTACAAAGTGGCAGGTTTATAGATATATTTTTATTGAGATTTGAAAAATAAAAAGTATGGAGGGGGTGGTGTTCTTTCAATTTGAATAAAAGTCTGGTGTGCCAGACTCTGTTGAATTCTTGAGCGACATCTGGCGGAACTTCCAAACAATTAAATTTGTTTTCTAATGAGTTAGTATTGACGTCGGTTAAGCGATGAACTTGTTGAATCGTGGAGTGTCTATTACGGAAGCCAAATTGGTTATTGGGGATTACTTTTCTATCATTAATGAATTTCAGTATGCATTTAATAATTAATTTTTCACATAGCTTAGCAAAAAAAGGGAGAAAGCTTATTATTGGGCAATATGAGGATGGAATGTCTGGGGGTTTGCCGGGTTTCGGAAATAAGATAATAACTGACATTTTCCATTGGAGAGGGGAGTATGATAGTCTTAGTATGAATTAAGAATATGGGTTAGGTGAATAAGTGCTTTTTTTTGAAGTTATCCGGCAACCTCAGCTGTGATAAGGTTCAGTCATGGTGATTTTTTAAGAGGAAAAGATTTTATGCAGTATTGGATTTCACCTGGATATAATGGTTTCGGGGCATGATAAAGTGTTAGATCAGAGAAGAGAGAGTTTTTCAATATCTTTGTCAAGAACATTGTTGCAGCTGTCGTTGTAGGGTTGAAAGACATTTTCGAGTTGCGAGCAAATGGTGTCTGCTTGTTCTTTATCTGTTATACACCAAATACCAATACTATTTGTTAGCGATGATTGGGTATTTTTCTGTTATGGGTTACTCTCCAAAGTGACCCATTTTTAGTGGTGAGTGATGAAGTCTAATTATTGAAGGAATCATTTCTTCTTTTATTTAGCATGTGATTGAGAGATGAACCGAGATTGTTGAAAATGTTTTTACAGAGGGAAGTCTAATGCGTTTCCAGCGGGCTCCTGCTAGGCGTTTTTGAGTTATTAGTTCACGAACACTAGTGGGTATTGAAAGAGAGTTAGTAGGGAAACTTTGAGCAGAGGTTGAGTTCCAAGCAGCTGATTGATTGTATTCTGTGAAATTTTTATCGCCATCATCGATATCGTTTAGTATCTTTAGACTAGTGTTTAGGCTTATGTTTTGTTCAATTGTTTCACGAAGTTTGATCCAGTTTGTAGAACAATTTGTTAGGTACGTTTTGGTGGATTGATAAAAAGTAAGAGCGTCCATGGAGAGAAAGGCTGGAATATTATCAGAACATGGGTTTGGTATATACTTTATTAGATAGTTTAAGTTAGCTGGGATTTTTGTCACGAAAATATCTAAGATATCCGGACGTTTACTGGTAAAAGTAGGCTAGTAGGTAGGTTTTCGGCATTTAGGTCACCACCTACCTATAAAATAGTGGCCTAGAGAATTGAAAAAAGACTCGAATGGTGAAGGAGTGTGTTTAGGAAGACAATACGCAGCTGCAATGGTGATTGGCTGGTTCAGGTTAATGTTAATGTTAATTGTCGCTGCAGAAAGTCATTATTGGCTATAGGAGCTGGAGTGAATTGGAGCGATGATCTAGTAATGATTGCGGCACCACCATGGGTGTTATTATCGGAATATCAGAAGGAAAATATACTTTAACCCGGGCATAGACATTTCGTATTGGCATAAAATACGTTTCAGATATTAGTGCTCTATGATTCTTTTTTCGTTTAGAATCATGTGTATGATTGGATAAGCCGTTGGCATTCTAAAGTAGGATGGATAAAGACTGGGTGGTAAATGTGTTATTTAGCATTTTTGACGAGAAGACGGTTGAGGATAGTGGTGATTAGAGATAATAATTGGTTAATAAGCGCTTTAAACTCGCTTAGAAAACTGGTCAGTGAGTTATCATTAGAGTTTGTGTTGGGATTTTTAATTGATGTGACTTGGGGAGGAAGTTACTGGGAAGCCAATTTCTTCAATTTCTATTCCAACCTCAACCGGCTCGTGTGATAGGTGAAGGTTACGAATTACTATTCTAAAGGCTTATCTTATGAGGCTGATAAGTATGCTATTGAGCTTCACTATCTCTTAAAAAACTGATTATTTCACGACAAGACTCAGTCAAATGTTTAGATTTTTAGATAGTTTCAGGATGATTTAAATAGGAATTTATCTGCATCGATCAGTTTAATTAATTCGTTGAGCAGGCCGACAAAGTCCAGTATACCACGGACAATGATTGAGGGTGGAGGTTTCCTTTTAGTAATTTAGGCATCGTCCAGGGATAAGTTGGCATCATAAGTAGAAACATTTGGGGAATTTTCTGTTTCTATGTCATCCTTTGAGAGTGGAGAGAATCTGTTAACTATTATAAATAGTGCTTTGGACTTTTTAGATTCGGGGGAATCTGTCAACGACATATTACGTTTTTACGAGTTTTTTGACTAGGGAAATTCGAAGTTATCATCCTCCAAACCTATTTCAAAAGAAATGAAGACGTCAAACGATTCGCTCTGTATACGGGCTTCGTACGGTACCTATATTTAAACAGTTAGTTGACCCGCATTTTTTTTCTGATTTAAAATAGAAATAGAGCGAGACGAGTTTTGTTTTAGTATTTATTTGCTGAGCTTATTTTTGTTACGATTATTATTGGTCGGAGTTTGCTTTCTCATTGTCGATTTAATTTAAAATTGTGTTTAATTACCTGGGAGTCGGATTGTCAGACTAAAGGTCTAAAGATCATTGATGCCTTGGATAAGAGATAAAAGAGTATATTATATCAAACACTACGCGTAATTAATAATTAATACTTATTGTTACGTTTTTTTTCACGTAAATGATTTAAGAAGGCTGCCGAATGTCACAGAGGCCAATACATTATTAAAAACCTAATTGATTTTTATTAAACACGAATAAATTCTGGTAGAATTGAGTGATTAATTTAAACATAATAAGAGGAAACAATAATAAAGAGTGGGTTCAGTTTGAACCTAACCAGAACTAGGAACTAATATAATTATCCTATCGTGAGGATAGGTGAGAAGACAGGCTGTAAGTGTTCGTGGACTGTCGTCAAAGACAAGTCTCGGGGTATAATTAAGTCAGTGATAACGACCACTGACCATTACCACCAGTGACCGAGTTTAATTCATGTTGTTTATAGTATTCGTTTTAACAAAATCCAATATTCGATATCCATAGTACATATTATTTTGGTTTTGTATGTTTTGGTGTCTGTTTTTTATTCTTTCTAGAATAAATTATAAGGTATACAGTACATATACTCTATTAAAAGGTCGCATATAATATGATTAGTTTGGGTTATTTTTTTTTTTTAGTTTGGTACGTGAAATTAATGAACTAAAACAATTACATCCACTGTACTTAAAAATAAATTAACGACAAATTATTTTATTTTTAAACATTCATCAAATACAACAAACTAAAATGTCAATCAAAAACACGCATACTTAAATTGCACAATTAAGAACTATGTTAATGAACCTATTCCAATCAGCTCTTTATTTTTCACTTTATTGAACATAAGAGTGAACCATGAAAAAACTTCCCTCTTCAAATCATAAATTATTGCATTAAAAAGATATTTTCCTGATTTATAAACCAATATAGATTTTTAAAAATGATGACAAAAATAAATTATCTAATACCTGCACCGAAGGTATTCAAATGCCTTAAACTTAAAATCCTCTACAGATTTCCGAATATTTAAAACAATATTTATAACAATATTTGGCTAGACTCAACATGTAGAATAATTAAACGTATAAAAATATATGTTTTTATTTTATAAATATTTTCTGTTCATTTATTTATATACCTACATACCTACGAAACCTAAAAAATCCCAGATAATATTATTTTAAAAAAAGCACAAACCAAAAATAATAGTTTTTCTTACATTTGAATACATTTTGAACATAAATAAATATTTCTCTAAGATCATGCTTTTAACAAAAAAATATAACATTTAACTTGAAAATAGTATAAAATAAATACTTGTAAGTCCACATTATTTAGTACTTTATCTGAGGTCAATATGATAACACGATGTCATACTAGGGAGTAGGTACTCACTAATCAAAGTATTTCATAGTTGAATACCACTTGTATTTTTGTAATATATATTTACCAACCTATATACCAGTATTTGAGAATAAAATAAAAATTAAACCAAGTTTCAAGTTTAAAATTCAAATGCAGGTCTTATAATAAAGTAATAACTTTGTGAATTGTTTAATACTATTTTAACAGAAAACTTTTGCCTTTGTTTAAACTTACCGGAAATATTATTTATAAGCTTACAATATTTCACCCATATTCAAATTTTGTATATCACCATTTTAAACACTTAAACCTCTATATTTAATACTTAAATTAACCTAAATATTTGTACAAAAAAACAACGGACAACAGTATAATATTAAAATACACATTATAGTTATTAAGTTTTATTTTAGGCAAACATTTCTTTAAATATTTACTATGGTATTTATAGAAATGTATTTTTAAATAATTTTTTTTCAATTTTTATACAATACACTAGTATCACCGATTATATTAAACCAGTAACGCACTTATGAATTTACTGATAACTAAAACCTACCTCAATGCAGTAGGATCACATATGAGAAATAAATTATTATCAACACGTTAACTATAATATTATTGCATCAAAATATAATATGATAATATTTAGGAATTTGGCACGAGTGCTAAATATCTGTGAAGCGGTTAACAATAAATAATTTCTCATAAAAACTATTTTACTCTCTTAGTAAATGTTACTGATTACAGGTCACTTTTGATTGGTTTACATATTTTAGAATTACATGGCTTGAATAGGAAGTGCACCATATGGTTTAATATAACCTATGCTAGTATAATAAATATATTATTGTGCAATGTATATTGTATATATTACAATATATTATAATACTAATAAATTTGTTATTTTGTTGTATAAAATATAACAGAAGCCTAAACCAATTTAAAAGAAGAGTTATATGAGAACTGAACAAAATTAGATACCTATAATTCCTACCGTGCACTATCAATAAAATATTAATCCAAAAAGTTTAAGTCTCTGGCTAGCAACTATTATAGTATTAAAACCATAGAACGTATTATTATAAACCCACTCCGAAAAACGAACACATCACAATGAAATAAATGCTGAAAAACCCGAAGCCTTTGCTAACCATTTCACCCCCTGCTTAACCTCCATAGAAAAAAATGATTAATATCATGAACAACCAATCGAGCACACAGAAGAAACACCGAATAAAAATTCCAACGAACCAGATGGAAGAATAACTACTACAGGCCCCCGAGGAAATACAACAAATAGGTAATTTAAAAACTAGCAAATAATAGAACCCCAGGCCATGACCTTATCACAAATAAAGTCTTAAAAAATCTTACACCTGCGCTTTGGCACATTTCTCATAACTTGAAAATATGCTACCATAACCCGAATCATAAACCGGGTAAACCAGCCTTCACTCATCGCTCTCTAAACTATACAAAAGGATTCTAGTATGCAATTTCGTCCAAATTTGATCATAAAAATTAAAATAACTATAAAAAAAAAGTGTGTTTATATTTTTGGGATTTTAAGTCACAGAATAACCTACTTATGTGAAACCTTGATTAAAATTTTATCAATTTTTAACTACAAAATTATTATGAATTTTAAAATTTGATACATTTTGTCAAAAATCAAAATTTAAATGCTTAAAAAAAAAATTGTGCCTATGTATTTTTAATATTTTTCAACTTCTATTGCCATAATACATTATTAGCCTTGTATAAAATTTTCAAGCTTTTTGACCCAATGAATAAAATTTAATTGACATTTATTGAAAAAAAAAAAGAAAAAAACTGTAAAAATAATATGTCCTAAATAGCTCAAAACGAAACAAAATATTTTGAAAATTTTATCAAGTATAGGAATTAATAAAATAAACATATGATATAAATTTCAAGTATCTTCAGTTATTCGTTTTTGAATAACAGCAAAATAAGAAAATCGCTACATGAGACATCGAGTGAATTTACAATGTTGTAAAAATTTGATTTGACTTTCAGGTAGACATTTTTTTTTTAAAAAAGGTAGGCAAACTTATGAAGAATCTTGAATTAAATTTTCAAACCTTAGATTCAAAAGGAAAAATTTTTGTGAAGTTCTAACTGAATATAATTTGCACATTTTCGTGATTTTTACGTAATTTGCTAAAATTTGAACTTTAAATGCTTATAAAAAAAAATTGTGACTACAGATTTTTCAAGAGTCATTGTAATAATAAGTCATTGCAACAACATTTTCAAGCTTTTTTATCAAACAAATAAAATTTGATTGACATTCATAGAAAAAAAAACTTAAAAAAATAGGAAACTGAGTTATGTCCGTAAACAACAGTTCCAAACAATTTAAATTTTTTTGAAAATTTTATCGTCTGTAGAAAATGATAATATAAACAACCAGTGAAAATTTCATGTATCTGCCGTAATTTGTTATACCGAAATCCAAAATCTGAAAACTGATTTTGCGTAAAAATTCCCGGTTTTCTTAATTTTTCTTTTGTTTTTCCCTACGCATTTGAAAACTGTTAAGAATTTTTTACTTTTGACCCCTCAAAGTACCAACTAAATCCATTTTCCTATCAGAAAAGATACTGTTGAAGAAAATCGAAGCAGTTTACCGCCCCAAAAGGTGATGACAGGCATAAAAGATAATAACAATTGTGTGGAATATTTTATAAATATTTTATTACTTTTATAAAGAAATCTGAAAATAAAAAATTAATTATTATAATGTTACCATCGAAAATTATTTTTTTTATGCATAATTTAACAATCATATAATACGATTAATTATTGTCTAATGATTTCGTATCACAGTTTTCTAATTTAACAAGTTTGATTATAAATTAGCAATGGAAGATTACATACATTTATTTGAAGTTATTAATATGAATTATTAATTCAATTTTTACTTCTTTGTAGCTTATACAATACAACTTCTCTGTGTTTATAGAAAGCCAGTCTTCAAAATTGCATAGATGATAACCAGAAAAAATCTTATAAAAATTTGTAAAAGTCAAAAGTTCTATCTTACATCATGCATAATAATATTAAGCTCAAGTAGTAGGCACTAGAAAATACTGTATACAACGGTAATTTCCATGATCTCAAGATTCATCTGTACTTAAATCGGCCTACACAGTGTATATATAAACTTATTTCTATTTCATATGTTTAACTTACTTTTCTTAATCTATAATTATAAATCTTTAACTTATTATTATTTATCAATCCCGAACAGGCTGAAGTGCCATTCACTTCCCTGAGATGAATCACAGTACTCCCAGCGAATGGTATTGATCACATGCACATAAAACGTTTTACACAATTATTGCGTTATATCTAGGAACTTGAAGTGTATATCATACTATAAACTATATCAGTATTAATTATTTTATCTGTTGTATTCATCATATGCCCAACTATGGTGAGTAAACATTTAAATTCTTTCGAAAAAATGTATGATAATTTCAATATTTTACAATTTTTGGAGCACATTATATATTTTAAATTTGTATTTTGTTTTGTTGAATATATTTTACTGTTTAAAAACTTAACAAGTATTTTAGTAATATTTGACGATACATTTCGATAAAAAAAAAATGATTTTATATCACAATAAATAGAAATAATATAATACCTATTATATTATATTAACATTTATTGATGCTGACTATTACATACTATCAAATATTAAAATATCAGGTTATTCATATACTTGTTTATTGGGATCACGAAAGGCAATTAGTAATAATAAAAAAGTTATAAAATGGTTTTTTAAATTGTATACATTAAAAATTCAAATGACTAAAGTCAAAAACATTAATTACAGCCGATTACTGGGCTATATTAAACTTGAATTAGTTTGGAGAAACAGTGTTTGCTACAGATAGGTTCATTCAATTTTTTTTCAGAAACTATTTAATATTCAGTATAATGTTATTATATACAGACAGAATAGTTTAATGTTGTTTTAATATCCACTCCCTAAATAGTTCTGTTATAGCTACGTAATGAATACTATATAACCTAAATAAATAAACTATTAATGAAATTATCATGTTTATTGTGAAGTTTCAAATCTTGGAAAAATATTTAAAGTTCACAAAATATTAATTTAAATTATATTAAAATACAAACTTTCAGTATTCATATTGCATATATTACATAGGCATAAAGAAGTAGGTCAGTAGATTACAAATTAAGTTGTACAAGAATAAATTGTATAGAATATTATATAATATAGGTTGCTTTACATTGTAGTAAGTAACTAGTTTGATAAATAATATGTTATCATTGTTTTATTATTAAATTGGCATGCTTTAGCTATTGAAATTGAATAGTGGATATTATAATTTATTTAATAGGTAGCTTGATTTAATTTCTCGAATTGGTATTTATTTGCTGTTTTTCCCGAGGCTGTTTGTAAAACTACTATATCGACATATAACACCAAAAACCCGTCTCTGATGCAATCGCCTATCTACCAAAGAAGATAAGCCGAAGGCCCCACTATACACAATACCATGCGATAGAAGTCAAAACGAACACAGCTGACGTCGCACCAGCCCACCCCATATCGAAATTTGTTATTCTCTGGTATGTAATCTTTAGTCTGACAATCGTATGTATTTGTATGACTATCTCCGCCAATCGTATGCTACCTGAAATCGAGTTATAACAAAAATTGCAGGGGGGTTGTTGGCGAGATGCCAATCACTCAAATTAGAAATTTCCCTATACCATTCAATTATACTGTACGCCAGTTGTATAGATTTGTATGAAATATTTCAACCCTTAATTCTCAAAACTTCCTTTGGGCGGGCTAGTGAGATGTAACCACAGCCAGCTCACCGTTTAAATTTGAAATTTTGATATACATACCATTCAACTGTACGCCAATCGTATGGATTTGTATGAAAACATGTATAAAAACATGTAATTCTCAAAACTACCTTTGTGTGAGCTGGCGAGATGTCACGTTGTTTTTGTGCAATAAAGGATTTAGGGGGACTTTGTGGAGGGGGGTGTTTCTTAGCTCCCTCACCAAGTGTTAACAATTTCTGGATTTTTTTTTCCCAAAAATTTGAGTGTGATTAGTGTCAATTTGTGTGACAAAATGGTAATTTGTAATTAAATAATGTAGTGACATTTTTAAATTGAGTGGTCCAGCTGGCCAGATCACCCAAGTGTAGTTTTGAAAACTGTTTCACTGTACATCATTATTGACTAATAATTAACAATATACCAGCTATTATTTTAGTATTTTTAGTTATTAGAAATTATAAATAAAATAATATTATAACTATCATTATAAAGATTATATTTCACGATTTAATTTAATTTAAAATTAGTTCAATCTAAATTATTAATAACAGAAAAATACGTAAATTACTTATAGGTAGGTAGCAATATAAATATACCTATATTACCTATAGTACAATATTCTTAGAAATAAAATGTTATTAATATATTTTTTTCTAGGTTTGTTAATTGAGTTTTTGAATTACCAATAAATATTTATTACTGATAAAACTAGTTTATTTTAAAATATTGCGTTAAAACTATACGACTTCAAACGTTTTCATCGTTACGAATACTTATTATTATTATTGTGTTAATTATACATTTTAAAATTGCATATTTTCAGCCTTAATTTCTGTCAAATTTTCTGGAACTTTAATAATTGTTCATATATATTTTCATCTTTCATATTCCATAATAGTTGAATAATTGTTGTAGTCTCTTGCATGAGTTTTCACTTTTCTTCCATTCATGAAGTTGAAAAGTATTATAGAATTGCCCAGTTATTTGCTTAACACGATGAAAACTTGTTAGTTTAATTTTTAATCAAATTGAAGGCAAATTACTTCTACAAATAATGCCTACGTTCTACCACTTCCATAATATTAGAACATTCAAGTGATTTTAACATAATATAACAATAATATTATGATATACTTATGTCTTATATTCATGCAGTCTAATTGAATTATAAAATATTTTTTTTTACAGGCTGATTGACTTATTAACTTTAGTTTTTATATTGTACCATATTGACGCTATTTTTTAATTTGTTCAATACTTTTAAATTTTTATGTTACCAACATACCAATTCACCGAAGCAGTACAATAATTCATAAAATTCTATATTTATACTTTGATTTAATTTTTGTTAAATTTCAAGCTATAAAAGATTTAAATGGCAGAACGCATAGAAAAAATGTGTTATAGATAATGTGTTATAGGCAGAATATTGTGTAAATAGACAGAACTGTTAAACACTTTACAGTAGATCCTCCCCTAACGGACACCTCCGAATAGCAAACGTGTTTTTGGGAACAAACTATACAAACTTTCTATAAACAGAACCCTCTGAATAGAAGACAAAATCTTGGCGTCTGGGAGCTTCTGGTAGGTTGATATTATTGGATAAAATTTGAGTCAAATAAAAAACGTGTCAACTATTATAAAACTGTTTATTTTTTTCATCAGACATTTTTTGGGAAGTATGAAATAACAAAAAATTTGATTAAGTAGGTAAGTTGTTTGATTTATTTTGAACTCTCACCAAGAGAGATGAAAAATTAAGTATAATATCGAAAAGAATGTGAGTAAATATTGTTCTAACTGAAAAAATATATCTATATTCTTATCCATACACGTAGTGCACAATAAGTTTATGTGATATAAGAGGGGATACAAATTGGGTTGCATGAGCAAGAAGTCATCCATGATCCATCCATTAGTGACACTTAGTTTGGGGTTATATAATTTAAAAAGAAAAAAAACTTTAAGCTAAAAGGTAAAGGCATCACTTTATTTTTAGTCAGCGGTGAATGTTTTCACACAAAGTGTCAGCGCATGTAAAACTTTTATGGGGGGGAGGGGGTCGGTGATTTACTAGACTGTAAAAATATCGTTTATTAAAAATTGTTGATCCTTCCTCAATATTGTTTTAATTAAAAGTATTCGTAAAAATAAAATAAAATAAAATAGGTGGGCAAATGGGTGGCATTCTGCTGTACAGTAGGTTACAACCGATTTTGAAGAAAACCAGGGTTTTCCCTTAGGAAAAAATTCCTTAAATTTTATTTTGTTTTTCCAGGCGCTTTTGAAAACTATTGGATTTATTTTTTAATTTTAACATCCCGAACGCACCAACTAGATTATCACTTGACCATTGAACATGATACTGTTGAAGAAAATTTAAGCCATTGGACTGCCCCAAAGCGTGATGACAGACACAAAAATAAAAATATAAAACACGCATCGTTATAAAATCAAAACATTCATCGCTCCGCTCCGCTTAAAGATTTAAATAGAGATATGAAAAAATAAACACCTTATAGTCGCATATAGTTACAAATCTTACAACTATACGCAATATCAAATATTTTTTTTTTTAATAAAAAAATCATAATCATAACTCACCGAGAATTGGTAACGTATTATTTATGCTGTCTATGTTAATCTTGCACAAGCAATAAAACGGTATGTAGGTAGTAGGTACCAACGAAAAAAAGTCGTGTCAATGGGTATTATGGTATATTAACACCTACGAGTAGTTGGATTACACTAACACACAAATTACATCTGTACCGCGTAGTCCCAAGGTTAGGTTAGGTTAATAATAACAAAATAAACGAAAATATCTACTAAGCTTGACTAGTTACATATAACAAAATATACCAGTAGGTATATAAAAGGAAAAACTAGAAATCGGTATAAATTAGGTTAGATACTTTACATAGAGAATTATATTATATGATATGATACGACGTAAATGCAAAATACAAAATATCTTATTAACACGATGAACTACCATTCTTAAAAATGTCAAAAACGTGTTCTAAACTATAATAAAAATTATTTAAAAAATAAATACAACAATGATTCTAAATAAAAAAATTCTATTTTTAAAACTCATATACTTAGTAGGTTAGGTTAGGTTAGGTATACACGACTTTGTTAATTTATTCTAAATATTATATTATATAATCTTATACATCAAATAATATCATTATTAGTACAAATTAAAAGTGTTCACTTAATATTATTAAAACGTACCTAATGGAACGTTTTCATTTGCATTCGCCTATGCTTAAAATAAAATATTATTTTTTACTTTAATCCAACAGTAAAATGGTACAGCCGTTAAATATTATTATTCATGATTTTACAATACTACCCTTATTTCATTACTTATTCTTTCGTATTTTTATTTATTTACTCGATGTATATTGTACATGAATAAAAGTTCAATAAAACTGCTACAATATGTTATTCTAATGCCTTTGAATTACATTATTCATCATGTCGAATCATATATATAATGTTTGATAATAAAGACTATGCGTAAAATAAGATAAAAAAAAAACTTCTTCAATTTAAGTGTCTGAAATGAGTATAATTTTAAAATATAGAATAGTGTTTCTTATTTTATTATTATTTCAGAAATGATTATTATTATTATTGTTAAATTTCTTTATGATTTTCCAACGCGGTGTAAAACGGTTTGCTAGTTGTAGTTGATTGATTGTTTGGGTTTAGTTTACTGTCTAGTATTCTCCATTAAATCAATCTTGTCAACTATTGGATGTCGTAGGTATCGTTCAATTCCCAGCAACGGACGTGCATATATTATTAGTGATACCCAATTCAATCAGGCAGACTGTATTTCCCTCTATATTTTTTTCATCAATCAATAAACTTATTCAACTGACCAATATGTTGTCGCAATACAATAAAAATGAAAAAATATAATATTTATTTATTTATATGTGATTGCGAAAGTTTTTCTACTTCCAAACTTAGAAAGTGACGGTAAAAATTGTAAACTCTTTTGATATTTAAATAATAAATAATAAATAATATACTTACTGTATTTTTCCAAAGACCACATTATTTTTGGTATCCATTAATATAAATACCATATTAATATTAAATTTAACTGATAACGTATCTAATATTTTAGTAACCCATCGTTCATCAACTACGTATTGTTTCTTAGTACCTATATATATTATTATTATTTTGATATACTTTGAATGGTTCATTAATCTAAAGTCGCCTTAATGTTTTAACACTACGCCTTTTAATAAATTGCTTAAAATTCAATAAGATTCATTAATTTAGTACAACACTTCTATGCTCACAGAATCAAATTCTTCTTATATGCGTTACCATTATATAAAATTCTAGTAATTATCAGCTTGTGCACCGCTAATTACCAATGGTATCTCTTAATATACTCGTGAGTTCACTAGCTTTGTATTTTTTCTTTCTTTCAAATATTAACTTTCATCCAACACTCATCAATCAAAATCACTTTATCTACAAAAACAACACGTGGAGATCATCTATTTCTATAAAATAATATTGTATAAATATATTTTATGATCTCATCATTCTCAAATAATTCAACCTACAAATAAGTTATTGAGATAAAAACGCTTTGCAAAAAATACATCTCTTATCTTTCAAATGTACAATGTAAATTAAATAAAACAGGTTTTTAAAATTTTATAAAAATAATAAATATGACTGCATTATTCAATAATTAGTGAGTTTATTTTAAATTTATTTTTTCTTAACTTACAACACTATAAAATACACATTGGACTTTAAAAACATTTTTAATTTAAAAACAAAAAAACCAGATATAAATTAAACAGAATACTTATTAACACTAAGCAGATATATAATGTGCCAAATGAAATATTACACCTTCAAAATGGTTTACCAACGTCGTAGAATCCTGCAAACACTAAGCTCATGTTTAAATATTCATTTTATCGATTCGTTAACTACGGCTTGTATAATTTAATCTACAACTACACCGCCGCTATACAAATGCTCTTCGAATTTAATTGTCCGCCATTTTATTAAATATTGAATAATATTAGTTTGAAATATTAAATAATAACATATTTTTTTTATATCGTTTTAATTATATTATGGTTTATCTACACGCCATACACAATATAATAGGTACATATACCTATACCTATACCTGTACCACCTATATCTGTATCTATACCTACTCTATGTTATTATGTTAAATATAATAATACATGTTCATTATAAATCGTAAAACAAATTATTGTATTTAAAGCTATGCTTAAAACTAGATTTTTTAAAAGTTATTACATTATAATGTTATAATGTCTAAATTGTATTAATTTATTTTATAATTGTTTAATTGTTGGTTTATCAGAGTGTTGCAATAAATATAATGATATTTAATAATATATTGTTTTCACATACATCTTATCTACAACTTTTAATTAAATATATGAAAATTGAAATCTCATAATTATATATTTGTATTAATATGATAGTTTTATAAAAAATCATGTAGTCCATTTCTGTTTAACATAATTAGGTAAATGTAATTGTAGGTACATAATTATTATTTTCTTTGCCTCATAGTAGTTATAACTACCTATATAATTTTTAAATTAAACATCAACTATTTACCATTAAGTATTTTATTTCTGTGAATGTTTCTTCGTTAAATCTAGTTAAGTACTATGCAAAAAGTTTTGGGACGAAGATTATAGTTGGTAAACCTAATTTATACGCTCATTTTTGGAATGAATACTCATCTTGCTTTGGCTGACTTTGTTTAGTTCTGTGGGTTGGTCACTTCGGTGCCAGTGTTAGGACTTTGTTTTTAAATGTAAAAGCAATTAATCATCCCATTTCAAAAGGGATTATAGGGGCGGTTATCTGTATACTGTAAATATGACCATAAATTATTATTTTTTTTTCTTTTGCTATCCCTAAAACAATAATGGGAGTATTATAATATACAATTGACAACTGAAGACTCTGAATGACTAAATGTCTCCATATTTAAATATATGAAAGGTAAATTTAAATAAATGGAATACTAAATATAAATGTATGGTAATTTTAGTGTAAAAGTGTTTTTGTTTTGAAAAGATAAAAATACATAGGTACACATGTAAGACGTTATCATATACACTTTTTATAGTTTTAGTAGTCGTCCATTGAAGGTTTTATACATTATGATGTATCATTGTTTAAACGTACCTAACCTAAACAATTGAGACGTTGATATATTTTATAATGATTCAAGGTTAGTTAATTTCGTATAAGTATATAACATTAAAATAGCAAATTAAAAATTAAGCAAAAAACTTAACATAAAATTTACGTTTTAAGCATAAACGTTTACGTTTCAGAGGTCAAATAAAAATAATAAAAATTATAACAATAATATATAATTGTTATGAATCTCTTTTAAGAGCACAAACACAATAAAATTCGTTAATTTGCTGCTGATGTGAATATTATCTGAAACAGCCAAAGTAAATCAAGTAGGTTTTAAGTGTATCTCATTATGAGTAGGTCACTCTAATGGAAGTATTCAATTTGAATTCCATGAAAAATTATTGCATACGAAACCAATTAATTACATTAGTATAATATTTTTACTATATTCAATTATATTTCATATTTATTGTGTGTTCAATTCTACCATCTGTACTTATTAATCACGGCGTTCAAACGTTTTTCAAAATCATACGATTTATTAATCTGTGTTGTTTGAAAAATGTACACACCATATAAGGGTAAATCAATGTTAGAATCAAATCATAGGTAATAAAGTTACGAAATATGTAACAAAAAGCAAAAAAAATTATCATAAAATAGTCTTTTATAAAGGTTTTGGAATTAGTTTTAAACTTTTCCACTTAAATAAACTAAGTCAATAAAAATAAAACAATTAAAATAACTTTCTACGATTTTCTTTTAGGATAGTGATTTTAGAATTTCTAATTTAAAATCAAGACTAAACTCAAATAAAGTATTCAATGCACGTAACGCTTGAATATTTGATATCCTGAATGTAAAAACTGTATTATTTTCTTATCTAAATTTCAAATGGGTAGTTTATTATAGTATCTATTTTTGTTCTAAATTCGTGATCTCATTTTTCATCAACAAGTCAAAATTCAATAAAAGGTTTATTTTATCGAAATATATTATAATAAACTAAGTGTAGAAAACTAATAGTGAAATCATTTAATGTTATGTTTATTTACAATTTATTGTTATATCTATAATATAAATATAATACTAGGAATAATAATAGTTTACTGTTCGTAAACAATCTAATTCATCGTATAAGGTCTTGTATCAATTATTAAACTACTTTATATTTTAAACAAAATATGATACTACTGAGTGTTTGGTGTATCACTTCACACATTTACATTAGGTAAATGTACATAGATAATATTTTATGCTCACGATCAAGTACAGGTTATACCTTATTCATGTACCTATATCTTCAATATATTTGGTGTGATCAGCTCTCACTATTTTTCTAGAGTTAATTGTGATGTAATATTTAGATAAATTATATAATATAACATAATTTGTCATATTGTGGTTGTGTTTGTATTCTAAGTTACACCTTGTTGTATTATGTCTCTTAATCAAAATTATAAGACAAAATATAAGCTTTTTGATTTTTAAATATTAGTAATTTTAAAAATTAATATGGACATAGGTAATTTTGTATTGTAAATATTTTTGTTGCTTGTTATGTCTGATTAATTTGTTATTGTTAAGGCGACGGCTGCTTTATAGAAAAATCTTTTTGTAAAAGAAAGCGCATTAAATTATTCATACAGGTTCTGCAGGACTTAGAAATAGAGGCATCTATTTAAGATAAATCTCGAAATATAATTTTGGACGATTTCAAATAAGATTGCAAATATTTTAGATAATATGTTTTCTTTGCTTTGCCCAGTGCTATCATACCATATTATATATGCAAGTTAGGATTCTGACAATGTTTTGGATATCATTTTAGTTTTGTTAAATGTAAGTATCTCAATTGCTTGAAGTCGCATAAGAGAGCTTTCTTATTTTTATTAGTACTGAATTTATGTGCTCTGTTAATTTTAAAATATTGAGCATTAGTCTCTACTATACCTAAGTATTTGAGTTAATTTTTAGTTTATTATTACAGGAGCATACATTTGGATTAGTGTTAATCTGTTACCATGGGCACTTGAATAATAAATTATACGAGACATTTTTCTAGGAGAAAATAAAAACGTCACGTCTTATTAAATTTTAAAATAAAATAATCAAAACACGTATTTTTGAAATGTAAATACTCAGGTATAAAGCTACGTTGTATATACTTTACTGTTATATATATATGTTGTTGTGACGTTATAATATAGTAGAAAAACAAACTATACAAGTGTAACAAAAATGAAAATAAAATATAGTCATTCAATTTTGGATTCCACGTAGAAACATAAATGTATTGGTGTTTGGTTTACAATAATTTTTTCAGAAAATACTTTTCATGGTACGTAGTCTAAAAAGTAGAATACAACATATTTTCTGAGTAGGTACATACCTAGTTATTGAGAAATATTTATACAACTACAAAAACAATGAAGGAAAAGTTTTATTTTTAGCAAATAGTTTAAACAATAGAAACCGGTTAACCCAGTTCGGTTATTCAATATTATAATAAAATTATTGCAATAAACTGAAATTTACTGAAGTAAAAATAAAATTAAACAACGATTTATTATTATACTTACATAAGATTAATTGTACTATGATGAAATATATTAATTTATTTTACTACAAAGCATAATATTTTAATAAGTTATGTCATTAATATCTTGTTTTCATAAAACCTATAATTTTATTATTTAAAACTGTGACATAAAATTAATCAGTTAATTTATAAAATACAATACTGCCACAAAACGGAAAATTCTCAAACAGAATAATATGTTAATTTTTATTTTGAGCGTTACTAAAATCTATAATACTAATTTGAAGGAAAATTTAACTGACAGCTAAACATTTTTAATATGTTATGAAGTAAGGAGGATAACAACACAATGATATATAAAACAAAATATACAGCAAAGAATTATATTATGAACTATAGTGATACAATACATTTAAATTACCAAAAACGTAAACAATAGTTTATATATTATCTACTATACTAACTTAAATTCAAAAGAATATTACAATTATTTCACTATTAAATTGTGTTTTAAATACAAATAATAAAATATTATTGAAACGGTCACATAATTTACATTCCTTTTTAAAATAAATGCATAACATTTGATTTACAATTCTGACGCAGAAATTTCTGAAGAGAGGTAGTTTATTGTAAAAATATTTTAGTAGATATTTAAATATTACCTATTGTACAAAGCCAATTGTACATGACGTTTGGCTGTATATATTAGGTAACTTAATATTTACTCAAAACTTAACCTTAACAAAAATTTGATTTGAAACTCATCTAAACTTTGATAGTACCTACTCCATAATTAAATTATAAGAAGTAATAAATTATAAGACCGTAAAATATAAAATAACTAAATATCAACGAAACCACAAAAGAAAGTTAAAATACATGAGCAATTAAAAGAATGATGTCTGACAGTTCCAAGTCAAAATAAAACTGAAAAGTAATATTCACGAGGTTAGCAACAATTAATCAAAAATACCAATAAACTGAAGTTATATAAGTTATATTACAGTTAGATCTACTCGGAACTATTTTTTAATTCTGTGATTTATAATAATTGTTATCAAGTTAAAAACAAATCACAAAGGTTTACTGGTATCTTTATTTTGTGGGTTATTTATTTATTATTTCTATATCATATTACACAAAATAATAAAGTAAGTATAACTCGCATGACTTCCACGAATGAATATAATAACTAGAATTCCATACATAGAAAATGTAAAAACAAAGTTATACATAGGTACTTAGGTATACATAAAATATGATCCTACATTTTTTTCCAAGAATTGAAAATAATATATTTCTGTGTACATAACTAGTTTACTATCAACTTTCAGATCAGTTTATGTAATTTGTATTCTCTAGATTAAGCATTTTAATATCAGGTGAACTATACAAAATATTACGGCTACAACTAAAAAATATAAATCAAATTTAATCATATTCACAGCGGTTTTAAGTTTAAATTTTTTTTTAATTAATATTTTATAGTTTTAAGTATACACACCATGCCATTTTTGTGTATGTGTGTGTATGTGTTTGTCACAACCAAGTATATCGTACTAATGGTTATGTAATTTAATTCATATTATATATTAACACCCGAAGGCGACTCAAGAACGTGAACTTCGTAGTCAATTTTTAGAGATTTTATTTTAAAGAGGGAATCACACAAGGATTTTTTGGCTCACGAAAACAATTTTTTGAACATGGTTACCATTGGTTACAGTCAAGCCTGGGTATAAGCGAGTTAAAAAGTTAAAGTTAAGTTAAAAGTTAAATTAATTTTTAATTATTTTGAATTTAATTTTCATTAACTTAATTGTTAACTTAACTGTTTTTTTTATTTATATAAACTTAATAAAGTTACTTTTAATGAAATCCTAGTTACACTAATTCATAAATAATTAAATAATAAATATAATACAATTATTATTGATGATGCATACTGCATACACATTTACTTATTATTATTTTAAACCATAATATATGACTGCCTATTAATATATTTAAAAAAAAAAATAAAAAAACTTAACTTGATAAGTTAATTTAAGTTTCCATATAACTTTTAACTCAACTGAGTTACAAAAAAAAATTAGGATAACTATTGACTTTAAATTTTTTAAATGTTTTCCATCGACTTAACTTAACTCAATTAATAGTTATAAATTTATCATTAACTTGCCCAGGCTTGATTACAGTAAATAAAATAATTATTATAGCTGGGTGTAATTTCAAACACGTATTTTATATTTGGTAAAAAGCAAAACCGCTCAAATGAATGTGTTCAAAATCTGCACACTTTACATTTAACTGGGGATAAATCCATAAGAATTATTTAATTTGTTACGAGAAACGCCGCCCGTGGAGGATCAGATATAACTAATAAATATTATAAATCTACTGTATAAAATCTATTGCCTAAAACTCCAATTCAAATCTACAGTTGTTAACCAATTTCCATAAAATATTCGGAAATAGATTCAGCAAGATCCTAGTGTATCATATGCTATACTCTTATTACTCACTTCTTATATATTTTTAAACACCTAAATGTTGATTATAGTTGGTTGGTTCTCGAAACACTATAATCGTTTCATTCATATATCGTTGTCATTGGTTACGGAAAATAAAATAGTTATTATGGTTGTATATAATAATTTATGATAGTTGGTCAAAATAACCCAAAATAACTGGGTTGAAAATCTGCGTGGTTTACATTTACCTGATGGAGTTTAAGAATGGGTATAAATCCACGGGCAACGTCGTGCAGGATCAGCTAGTTAGTAATATAAATATATTATTAAATGTCTAAAATCATATATTATTTCATCTGGGGCGTTGAATAATGCGGTGAAATAATAGTATTAATAATACGAAGTATACCGCAAGAGCTGTCCATACACACACATAATATAATTATGAACAAACGCACCAACGCCCTACTGCAAAACAACACACATTATACTCTTCCACTGGGAATGTTTACGTTACACCGTCGTCATACATAAACGTACGAGCGAATCGCTTCTCCTCGACGTTTCGTTCAGCCGATGCTAATCAAAAGTAGATGGGATAACGCACTGCGATAATCCCATAATACAATAAGGGTTAAACGAAAATAGCTCTAGAGTGGTGTGTCCCAGTTAAAATCTCAAGACACATAGTCCACGCCAGTATATAGTGCACAATGCACTAAGTAGGTACGATACATTTTTGCCATTCAAACGAGGACTCATCGACGCAAGTTCACACTTATATTAGGCAGGTAGATAATTGGGTTATTCGTACATCCTGGTAGTACGGTCATAGAATTAACCATCTTGTTACTGTTGACCGAATACAATTGTTACGTTCTTCCCTCTTGGACCTAATATTATAATTATCCGTCCGTATTTATTTTTAAACTTTAAAATCCTAGTAGGTTCCACCTGTATTAGCATTATGTGATTTGAGCATCGTTTTCAATATTTATTTTAGCATATTATAGTTATTGTGTTACATTATTATTATTAATTATTTTGGTTAGAGATATAGGTAGCTAATAATATTAGCATAGTAATATTATACAAGCTAATTTAATAATATATATTATATTATCTAATTGCATCTAAATAGACTTGTTTGTCAATCCGTACCTAAACAAGGAAGTTTGGTATACTCTGGTACGTATTCTAGTAAGTACCTATTGGGTATTCAGAGTTTGGAATATTTAGCTATTAGACTATTATCTACCGTTATCTTTTTTGATATTCTACACCATATATCTAAATTTTAAGGAAATATTTATCCTTTTTTTTTTTTTTAGAATCTGAGCGTAACTCATATAAATGTATAATTTTTCAACTATGAATATTTATTTTTTTCGAATGGAACCTCTTTTTCTAATTATGCTCTGACCATAGACTTCGACTGAGGTCTCTGGTATCAAATCGGATTTAGTACTTTTGGGAGGTCAATATAATCGATAAAAACAAAATAAATACGAAAATGTATAAAAAATTGTAATATTATTCATAAAATAATTGTATTTACAATTGTTTAGAATTCTTGGATTTATTTAGTTTTTTAGCATGGATAATATTATGTTAATGGACTAGTTACAACTTCTTTTTTTCGTAACGCTTTGTTTATTGCCATAGAAACACAAATCAACAATAAAAACAACAAAAAATTTTTATTAAATTCCTAACGAATTGTAGCATTCTTCTAGATATTTTTCCACTGTACTACGCCCAAAAATATAGTATATATAATTTCTCAATTTTCCTTGCAAAGGAAAAATATTTAGTGGCATGATGCTTATAATACCTATATAATATACGATGAACGACATTTTCTTCCCATTAATGTCGATAAAAAATTATTCGATCATCCAAAAAGCTTAAAAATGTAATACAAGTTCCCTCATGAGTTGTTATTATACCTAGTTATTTAAAAATTCAAAAATATTCATGATACTTAGAAACCTACATTTTTCAAGCCACCGATTCTAATATTATACTAATCATCTATTAAAACATCACTCGATTTAAGCTGCCTTTTTAATACTTTTGCGTGCTAATCTACACGATGTGGCTACTATTACAAAAATCTTGATAATTTCAGTCACGGTTAAAACGTAATAATTAACACCATGACTGGGGCAATGAGTGTTCTGTATTAATAGTACAATCGGCCTGTATGAAGTATTATTTTATGTTATTAATTATTATTATTAATTTAAAGTCATGTGAAATTAAGTTAAGTTATTGACAATAAACTAACTAAGTTCCGTGATTACAGTGTATAATCATCTAAGTTTAAATAAATCAGTTTGATTTTTGAATATCCATCCGATGGTACCTACGTATAATTTAATATATATTTACCTAAGTTATAAAGTTTCATTATAATAGTTCTATAGTTTTTTAGACAAAAAGTTATGACCTTACAAGGATTTGATAAAGCATACTTTTTTGTGGGGGAATGGGGTCTAAAGAAGTTTATGGTGGGACAAAAAAAAAAAAATTCCTTTTCCATACTATGTTATTTTTATAACAGTATATAAAAAAAGTTTTATCTTTTTCGTTACCTAATAATTTTAATTGCTTCAATATTTCATCTTCATTTTAAGAAAAAAAAACTTACGTGCACCTACCTATGTAAATATTTTAGTTTATTATTCTTTACCTTAAATTAAATATTCATTATTTAGATTCTGGTGGAGCTTTGAATGTTTAGTTTGGCAATGATGATGTGTGAGCGTGTTGTTTTGTATCTGCCATACGTTTTGCAGTAAAAAAACTTCAGTACCTACTTAATTTTGAGAGTAATTTTTGGTTATATTAAATCTAGATGACACTTAAGGTGATAAAAAGTAAATAGAATACTTAGTACTTTACAAAATTATTCGGAAAAACTAACACAAACTTAGGTAAAACGGAAATAACATTTTTTTGACAATTTTGTCAAGATAAATTCAACACGCGTATTATTTACTATTCGATCAGGTATTACAAATAGGAAAAAAACATTTTTATTAGCTGACCTATAAATATTTTAGAAAATACTTTTAGAAATAGACACTGACACACTGTTTCAAAATCGTTCTTTATATAGATGCCTTCATATGGCTACGAGCTACCTACAACGATTTAACATTGAATTCAAACTGAAACTTTCCATTACAGTTATGTCCAATGATCAATTATTCTCCAAAACCTTCTATACGGCAGAGTAATTTCCCCTAGTTTTACTTTTAACTTTTAAGTCTATGATTTATAAATTAATAACCTATTTTGATTATTGAAATGATATATACATAGAGTTATATAAATCTTGTAAGTCTTCAATCGCTGTCTCCAAAGAATATAATAGTATTGATACTGTTTTTGATTTAACCAAAACAGTAGTAACAATTAACACTTATATTTAAAACAGTAAAATCAGTTTTCTATTATTTTGCGTATTTGATTCATTAAGTTTTTAAATAATTTGGTGCACTAAACTAGAATATAGATTTCAGTAAAACCTTATTGCATTAAAAATGTAGACCTTTAAAAAAAATAATAATAGGTTTTAAAGTTAAAATAAACTTAACAGGTTTTTTGCACGTCTATATTATCTGAAAACATATAATTTTTGACAATATTTGAATGAAATGAAAAATTTTCTAATTTTCAAAATATAGATGTTGAATAACCTAATAGTAGGTATGATAAAAAATCAATTTTGTCAATAAAAATTAAAGTTTTGAAAATATACGTATGCAAAAATATAGGTAACCTAATATAAATAAAGTTGAAAAATAATTCTAAGTAGCAGTTGATTGAATGTTACCTAAACTATATTTTCCATACCTTATTATTTGGTACATATTTTTATAAGAAATCTGTTTATTAATGAAGTGACATTTTTTTGGAAAAAAAGGTAGGTAATTAAACACATGACAACTTTTTCGCACACTTTCGCAATATTTATCCATTCAAATGTTATAATCAACTGTAAAATAATAAATAGTACCCCTCCCCCCCCAAGTACCCACCTAACTGTACCTATGACTACAACCACTTAATATTTAATTAAGATTCTTCTTTTTTAATTTAGGTAAAAAAAAACTGTCATGAAAACTTTTATTAACTATTCAAGCTATTTTAATCGTACACAAAATGTTATCATACACGATTTAAAAAAAATAAACATTTTAAAATGTCTATAAATAATAGGAACAAAAAGATCCAAAATATTTTAAAATGTTGTCACGTTATTCATGTCTATAAAAGGCTACTATAAATAGTTTGTCAAAAATGCAAGTCTTTTTCATTTATTCATTTTCTAAATTACAACAAAAAAACAAAATTGATTCTGTCAAAAACTGACGTTGCCCAAGAATTTAGGGTAAAAATATAAGGTTTTTCCCCAATTAAAAAAAAAACAAAATTGCTTAAAAATGTTCATGTTGTACCTACATTGTTTTATAAAAGTTCACAATATGGTACATTTTAGTTTGAACATTTTTAGACGATTTAATATTTTGCTTAATTTTTTAATTGTTATGTACAATATTAAAAGTTAAAATTCCATAACAATATTAGTTACATATTAGTGTAAGTAATAGAACTACATAATATTAATTTAATAACCTATACTGTTCATTTGATAAAAAAAATATATAAATTATAGTAATATATTAGCTAAAAAACATTTTTATTTTATAAAGAGTAAATATTTTGATAAACCTACTAAACAGCATAATATATTTTATATGATAATTTATTATATATTTATTTTAATTTAATGCAAAAACCGTAAAATGTTATTGCGCTGTTATGATTTGTTATATTATTGTCCTTATATTTCTCGGTCATCATCATACTATAATATGCCAGCCATTAAAATGTAATAGGTACACATTATTTATATGAATATCTAGGTAGGTAATTAAAAAGTTTAAATGACCAAATATCTCAATAAAAATCGTTTAAACGATCAGGATGATTTATAATTGCTTTAAAATATAATATAGTAATACCACCCAGAACCTAAAGAAGTAAAAAGATAAACGAATGTCATGATCAGTCTATGACCCATAATTATGTTTACACACGTTTAGCAATTATAATAATTCAAATGAATCTATTATATTTTTTTTTTTTACATTGAGAAATAAATAAATATTTATTGATGAATAACAACAGAGATGTTTCTTCTCAATACATCAAAATTGTTTTATAAATATTAATTAATAGTACACTGCTACATATTACTACTATTGTTGCGCTTGATAATTATGAATTATTTTAATTTTACTATTCATAAAACTTATTGAGACATACAAATTTTAGAATGGTAATTTAAAAATATCGGAGAACCCGCTTTGCTGTATGGTTAGGTGTGAGCTGCACCATTGAGTAGGTCACTGTAATGTATTATATATATTATATGTTAAATTTGTTATAAGAATAATAATTTTACTGATATGAGAATTTGTATTACATTTCTAAGATTTTTTATACAAAAACAAAAAATCTATCACAACTCAATCGAATTAATTCTAAAAAAGAATTTCAAAGTTTGTATTATAAATATTATCAGAATCCAATCCAAGATATTTTGAAAATTATATCGTTTCTAGTAAATGCTAATACAATGAAATACATCGAGGGTGGGTTAAAGGGATCAATGCCCCGAAATGTCTTCTTTTATGAAAATGAATTTCAACAAAATCCCTCTCATCACCCCTATAATATCAATTATATATGTAATTTTAGTGAAATTATTACTAACACAACCCCCTGTAAAAAAAAGCTTTTGTGTGCTCCTGGCATATGTGATAAATATTTCAAAGTTCTACAAGGATTATTATTTGTTAATTTTCCGCCAGGAACCATTACCCTAAAAGTGCTCCACAATATAATATGACGGATGCCCAAATCAAAAATTTAAAAAGAAAAGAAGACACAGACATGCGTCGTTGTAAAATTATACACAATATTTACAAAATCATAAGTTTATTTTATACTGTAATACACGTTTAGTTATTATATTATAATGAAATTGTTGCCCATTTATAAAAAAAAACACTACTATTTAAAATATGCCACTTTAATCAAACAAAACCTATATTACAGGTAGGTAGGTACCTAATAGTTTACTTTTAATTTTGAACAGATATTCGTGAACACTAAGAAGTATAAAAATATTTTTACCTCGGCCATATAAATTGTAATCCAGAGATTTGACGTCTTTATGCACAAATCGAACGGAAGAAAAAAAAAACGTATGTTTAAGCCATTTATTATTTAAGTCTATAGTAAATAATTGTTTATTAAAATAATAAATGAGAATATCACACGCGATGGAAATAACGCGAGACGGCTGAACGACGATACGCGTGTTAAACCGTGGAAGAGCAGACGGCGTACTAAATTCAAAATCTGTCGAGGTTCGGACGCCAAAACGTTTGCATCCGGCGCATGTCTTTTACAAAAAAAAAACAAATAAATATGTTTACACAAACTATTTATATGCGGATATTTCAAATTTCTAACGTTTTCGTTAAGACAATGTGAGTAGTTATTTATACAATATAAATACTTTAAAAATAATCGTAATAATAAAATATACATAACGCCCTACAAAAAAAAAAAAAATGCAAGTGAATTAATATCTATGTTATGATTTGAATTTAATTTTAAACGTAGCGTTGTTTAAAATTCTATCATCGATTTTTCGTAGTTACTCTTCAACAACTATACCTAGCTGATTTGGTAGGTGTTTCGATAAAAAAAAAATGTGTATATTTATTAAACAGTCACTTGTTTGACTGTTGCATTTCACTCGGTATCGCCTGCACCCCTTCAACTCCTCGTCCGACTTAAGTAACATCTGCTTGGTGCTTATATTTCGGTAAATTCTTAGATAAGAATAAAAACCAAACTCGGGACAACTACGACGACGACAGCCGATATCGCACCCACTGCCGATACGACCCCTGATTCCTGGACACCGTTAGTTGTATACGTTGCACGCATCGATGCTTTTTTCGTCCAAATCGTATTTATCTAACGTAGTTCATTAAGAGTTGTATTAATATACTATAGATAATATTTTTCGATCTTTTACATGTATATATCTTTTTATCAATACGCTCAGTATACAAATAACAATTTTATGAATATTTAAAATAAAAATAAATATGTATACCTATAATTCGTGAGAGACTATATGTTTTCCAAAGGGTAATATTGGAACCGAATATAAAATATTTTTTTTAATTTAAAACTGATTTATATAGTTTTATTTATTTAAAATTAAAATATTTATTCCAAACAAAATTGATTTTGTGAAGTTCTAGTCACATTTTATTTTATTTTTTTAAAAATAATAATAATGTGTGTTATTTCAAAGATATTTAAAGAGATAAAGAGTATACAACAAGGACAACAATCTTATTAAATTTTCAATTCTTAATTTCCAAGACATTATAAATCAAACGATAAAAAAATAATTCATACTTTTTAAAAGTTAAAACGCCTTTATATATATTTTTTTTGAAATGCTACAACATAGATAAAATTAATCATAATTATCCTAAAATTACAAAACTATATGAATAGAAAGTATTCTGTGATATATCAGAGATTATTTTAGATTTCAGAGCAGTGCTGAATTCAATCTTCATAAAACGTATGTTTTATTGAGCACCTAAGTATTGAATAGGTATTAAAAAAATGTGAGAGATTTTATGCAGAAAAAATATTCATCGTCGAAAAACCAATAACCATATAGGCAACTATCATGTTCTACTATAAACTTCAAAAAAAAATATTATTATACGCAATTAAACTTATTTAAACATAACAAAAAAAAATACGAAAAATCCCCCGATTAAAAGTAATAATTGGTTATATTTAGTTTATAGAATTACTAAATGTAATTATGAATATTATTAATTATTTATTATTATGAAATAGGACTATAAAAAATATACATATATAAATAATATAATTATCACACACTAATGGTGTCTAATACACTGCATGTATAGGTATAATATCATAATTCATAACACAAAGGTCATAATTTAATAGAATAATAAACTATTATATTATGATAGGAATTTAAAATACACTATAATATAACATGCAATTTATTTTTCAACTGATTTGTTAGTTTCACAAATTAATTCAATTATATTTAAAATTTTAAGATAAATAAATTTGGTATATTTTCTTATCATTAAAGTTAATTCAAATAAACTTTATAGTATACATAAAATATATATATTAGGTCAAAAATATTCCATTCTAAATGGATAATAAATTAACAATCAAAAATAATAATATTATTATCATAAGATAGAAATGAAAAAACACAACTTTTTATTTCATCTTAAAGAGGAAAAATAAAATATTTAAAAAAAATACTTGATAATAATCGCATTTAAAATAAAAATAAATCATTTAAAGTGGCCCGGCCCATGGCAGTGGCTGAAATCAATCACGCGTGATTGAGAGTAAGAACCGGCCACCGCTAGTCTGCCACCATACACTTCTAAAATACTACACTATATAGAAATATAGAAACTATAATATAAAAATCTGTATCTTCAACTAGTTCCCGAATGGTTGTTGTACAACCAACTGTACAAACCATACCTACCGTTCCAACCCTACCAACCATTACAACCCTACCAACCGTTACAACCGTCACCTCTACAATAGCTGATGGCCGTAGTTGTCAGGCTTTAGAGTCCAGAACAATAAAAAAAAATCATTTAGACTAAATAACTTATTTATTATTTCCATCTATCAAAAAATAATTGAGAAATTTCTATAAAAACAATATATTATTATTATTATAATATTTTTAGTTTAGTCAATTTTTCCTACTATATTGTATAATTTGTAATATTTATAGCAAAATTGCCCCCCCCCCCCCCCCCGAGATCTGTGCTCTGGATCCGTGCCTGATGACACCTACTGTTGCAGAAGTCGTGATCAAGACGCCGCCCATCTTATCGACGCTGTGGGCTTCGTCGGAGCCAAAAACACCCTGCTGAACCGGACGTGGCAAGCTGTGATTTTACGGGTCCCCCGAGAGGATTTTCCAGGACAATGCCAAACATTGCAGTGCAGTCTGGTGCATTCGAAATAGAGTCTACCCGGGCCCACGATGCAGTTTCGACCGAGCCTATAACAGATCGACGAAACCCTACGCGTGGCAGCGCAGGCTTTCGTTTAGAAGGCAGGCGCATGTTTTGCTGTGCAGTGCGCATAATATCATAATAGTTCGAAAGGACTGTAGCATACAATATATTATTATATCGTTTATAATATCTAAATGTGAGTAAAAATAAAAATTAGGTATAACAATATGGCTACAGAAAATCGTACTGATGTACCCAAATAACGTTTTTTTTGTGTTATTTAATTGGTTTTTATTTGATATTCAACTATCTGATCCTGCACGGCGTTGCACACGACAAGTTAAATGCCCGTGGATCAATCACTTCTTAAACTCCGTTAAATTTAAATTTTAAACTGCCCAGATTTTTGACGCCAACTTTTTTGGTTATTTTGATCCAATTAATTTATAAAATCAGGTCAAAATTATACATCCAATCATAAAAACTACTTTATTTTCTGTTGTTAATATGGCAACAATATTATATGGGTACATTAAAAAGGAGAATGTAAATAACCACTGTCACTGAAGAGGTCACTGTAATTTATGTCTTAAATTGTAGCTCAATGACAAATCAATGTACCTATACAAAAAAATATTTCCTTGTTCTTAGTTATAAAAATAACAACTTTAAAATGTCTATAAGTTAAAATTTAGAAAATCACTGTGGCTATGTATTTTTGACATAATTTTAATTGGTACATGAATAACTTATGAGGAACCTATTGTATTCATTTTTAAACTTTTTGACCTACTGAAATATTTTTATCAACACTTATACAAAAAAAAAAATACAAATATCTACAGTTTTTCATTTTAGAAAAAATGGTTTTGCATAACAATTATGCTTTTTCTTAATTATTTTTTTGGTTTTCCTGATTATTTTTAAAAAATACTAAGAATTTTTTCTATTTTGAGCTATCATAAGTATGAACAAGATTCAATTTTAGAATTAATCCTCAAAATTGAAGCATTTATTCTACTACGTCTTACCGTGTATACAGACACATAAAAAAACACACTTCATTGTAAAATCAATACATTCATCGCCCCGCTCAGTATCTAAAATAAAACAAAACAGTTATTGAAAGAAACAACCATAAAAATATATGCTATAATAATATATTTGCTACAGCTGAAATATTATAAAATATTTTTTTTTTTTTATTAAGACTAGGTACCTAACTGTTATATAATAATTTTGATTAAAAATCAGTGTTACCATAATTTGAAGTACTTATTCTTATCGAATAAATCAAAACAAGAACAACTATTTTGTTTATTAAATCCAAAATTTCTACGTATATATTAGTACGTATTTATAATTTATGTACATAAATAGTATATAATGTGTCAGCTGATTGTTCAAAGGTATAAGTATACAATTTTAAATATATTCGAAAACAATTAAAAAACAAGTACTTATAGTTAATTTTTTTTTCTGTTTACACATTCTGGTACTTTAAATAGGTACTAGTAAGTTTATTAAATGTAATAATTATATTATTATAAGGTTAGGTTCTAAGGGTATAAAGCTCCTTTTACAAAGGTAAAACTATAATTAATCATTCAATTCTTTAAACTGATTATTCAGTTCTGTCATCCATTTTAATGGTTTTATTATGGTTTTACTATAAGCAGGGCTGGGCAGTATCTTAGATACAATTGTATCTTGTATCGCGTATTTAAATACTTTATTGACTTGTATCTTTTTATGATTAAGATACTAGATACATTCAAAAAATATGTTTCATATTTCATTTATATAACATTTTTCTTAATTTCCCAATAAGTAATAATATATTTTAAGATTAGATTAAAGTAACTTTGGTGTCTGGCGATAATATTATATGGGATATAAATGATATAATTATATAGTTATATAAATCACCTACATTTTAACTTTTAATAAATAATAAATATACATTGTTAATTTAAAAATATTTTTTTTTTCATAACGTTTTTTTATTGTGTACGTATTTTTTTTATAGACTGTAAATCTTTTTACCTATTATTTCGTTTGTCTATAGACTATAAGTATTATTATTTTAAGCGTATCTCATGTCATTTGAAATTATATTGTTAATGATAAATACACACCGTATTATTATACATTTATGAGCTATAATATAATATAAATGATGTATGATAAAATTCAATGTGATTATGTGAGATAATTGTACCCAAGGTAAATTAATAAATTAATAAATATAAATAAATGTATGAAGTATCTTGCATCTTATATGTATCTCAGATACATATCTTGTATCTTGTATTTAGATACTATGTTTGAGGTATCTTGCCCAGCTCTGACTATAACCCACTTATCCGTGGTATATTCATCCCCCAATCATTTTGTATTCCACATAGTCTGAGAGTTGAAGGTCGAACCAATTTTAACGTAACAATGCCAGCTGATATGTATCAGTAAGCTAACGCCATCTTGCCATATACGTTTGATATGTTTTGATTTTAGTGAGTGCGTGGCATGGGTGTTATGCAGTTAAGATGAGAAATACAAACATGTCAGTACTATTTTAAGATTCGTTTTATTGATAATTATTGATCGAGTATTCTATGTTAAAGAGTTTTTTTTTTTTTTTTTTTGTCACAAACGTTACATTACAACTACAAATCATTAATTATCATAACGAATGACCAAATAATTCATTTTTGCATTAAGTACATTTTTTAACGTGATTAATAGTTCTAATGCGTTTGGTTTGCTTATCATTTTGAAAAATAATGTTCGGATCAGACAAATACATAAATTTTAATTTTAAAAATATATGATTTATAAATAAAACGCGGATACACTCTTGCAGGGTGAACACATTTTGATTAATTTGGAAACCACGATTAAACAACTTGAAAAAACTAATTTGAACGGAACTCATCTATGGGACTTTTTGTCTAGTATATCTAACAGGTGGATACCAATCAAGAGAGAGCTTGTACAACACCCTTCAAGCTTTTATGCTAATTCAAATTATAATATATAATTCAAAATTAAAACAAATTACTGTAAATCCGATAGAATTTCATACTCTACTGAAAAACAAAATCTTAATTGTATTATGATTATAATATTAACAATCTTAATGGTTATTTTCGAATATTGTCTAACGTCTTATTTTTAAACTTTTAATTAATTTAACCGCAGTAGTATTTCAGTTCAGTGATTTTGTAATTACTATATTATTATAACTTTTGCAATTTAGCATGGTGAATGATGGGTGAATACTAGGTACTTTTTAGATTTCAAGTGAAACGAGTGCAAAAGAGTTACACGAGTTTCACAATGCTGCTTTTGTTTTTAGTTAACTTTTCTTGAAGGCAGTCAAATATTTTTAAATTATCATGTAGGCAGTAGTAATATTTCAATATGTTATTTAAAATAAAAAAAAATTTTGTTATGAAATAGTTATTTTTTAATAAATTCACATTAATTGCTTATTGGAGACAATGTTTTTTACTAGAAAATATTAAATGTTATGACAATGTAAAAATTACTACGTGTAGAAACTATTGAACGTGTATTATAATAATATATTATGTATACCATGGATTGAATGTAGTAAAAACCTTCATTGTATGTAACATAAAAGCCTGAAATATACAAAAATAATATTAAAATATGTACAAAAATGAAATAAAAAAAAAAGTCTTGGTTGTTTAATTGTGATTTATACGATGAAAAATGTGTTTATTCAAAATTGTATATTAAAGTAGTAGCTGTCACAGTTATTATTAATTAAATTAAAAAAATTAGTTTTTTGCTAAATAATAAATATTGATACAAAATAAGAAAATTCCCTTAATTAATATTACCAGAAGTATAAAGGTAGTTTTCATAGAGTTATTATATTTTAAGGGGTGTCACTATTACCTGCAACTATTCAAGCCATGTCTCTTTTTTGTCCAAAATTTGAGTGTAGAAAACAAGCGTTCATTGTCACAAAACAGCGTTCAAATTTAAGAGCCGTGTCAATCTGGCTATAATTTTAAATGGGCAAACGATTCAACGATATTTTATCAAATTTTACAAGGTGTAATGATCTACGTTTGAATACAACAACGGATAGAAAATCATCCACTCCCCGGATAGTGTTACAAACTATAAAATTTATTTCGTGTAAATAATGGCTATTATAATATGTGTTTGCATTCAATCCGGGGTCTATAAGAATCCTGACGTATTAAGAATTAAATATTTTATGAATTTCTCACTCGAAATAATTCGCAAAGTTTCGAGATCTTAATGAATTTTGTCAACATTTTCATTTCAGAAACTCATAGAAAACTACTGTTGATTTAAGCTCAACTTTTTTACCTAGAGAAAAATGTATCTACAATAAAATTAATAAAAAAAAATGTTGAATCTTTTTAATCTCAAAATTTTGCTATCCATATAAATAGCTCAAAAAGAATTACAATATTTCAAAATTTCCACTTTTTGATGGTGCATAGAAAATACTTATGAAAATATAATGCATCTTAAGTTATTTTGTAGTTACAATAGAAAACAAAATCAATTTTTCGAAAACTTCCTAACCTAACCATGGTTTTGTGAAAAAACCTCGGTTTTTACTGACGCTTCTGAAAACTAATGGCCAAAGTACCAACTAGATTCGATTTCCTACCAGAAGTTCTCCCAAATGGTGATGACAGGCACAAATAAAAATAATAATTAAAAAAAACACATAGGTACCACACATCATTGTAAAATCAATACATTCATCGCTCCACTCACTCAAAATCTAAAATTAAAGAAAAATTGTAATTTTTACACAATTTGGTTTTTGCTCTCTACTTAACTTTAAAAATAAATTAACATGGATACATACAATTTTCACTGAATGTGTATACCTATTATCATTTTCTATGCACCATACACAATGAATCGCTATTCACCACATTTTGAAAAGATAACCAGTAGCGGTTCGTGAGTAAATATTCTGGGGAGACTTAAATAAGCTTTTACAAGTATTAAATGTAAAAATTATGACGACGTACCACTGTACTACGTGACTAATGACGGAGCGGCGGCACGCATTATATATTGTCGTGAACATAGTTTCCATTGCGCCTATAAAATACGTGGCTTATTTTCTCCGCCCCCATCTGTCCACCCAGCGATAACATTACGTCATATTAGTATAATTGAAACTGTCTGGCGACCATCGTCCAAATTAATAAAATAATATTGCCATCGAAATAACTATTTATATGTATTTAGATTTTGTGACCTTTAATAATAATAATTGATAAAAAAAATAAACAAGTAGCTGATTTTTTTAAGGAAGACTCAGGCTCAAAATATACCCTGACGAGCCACCCCTGGTGACGAAATACATAAAAAAAAACATAATTGTAAAATTAATACATACATTGCTCTGCTCAGAATATGTAATAAAATATCTAAAAACTAAAATTAATATTAATAATATAAACTATTTTATTATGTATAATAATAAAATATAGTTTAACTTAAATCAAAAAAATATATACATTACACATTACATTAGACTTACAATAAAACAAATAGCTTTGGTAAAGTAAAAATCCATCAAATGATGTGGATTTTATGATAGAAATCAAATTATATAGATACCTACGATTTATTCTTATTCCAGTGGTATGATTTAGTTATTTGACTCCTCAAAAAACGAAGTGCTCAAACGGTAAATTGATTTCAGGAAATCGGAAATAACATCGCGCTCAAAAGCGTTTGAATAAATTGAAAAACAATGATATCTTCTGTGCATTGATATGTGCGTACACAAATTTTGACTCAAACAATTTTCTATTTTATAAATCTATTTTTTTTTCTCTTGAATTAATCACTTTTATTTTGTATAAGTTATTTCTATATTATTTTAATTAAATATTCATTATTTTCTTCCAAATAACTATTTTTATTTCGATAATATTTCCGAGTGCGCAATATTTTCTTTGACCTACTCTTTTCCTACTCCATTTCAACTAATTGCTCGCATAATAATAAATGTGAGTACATAAGTAACTTGAGGTAACTTTTGTGAAAAAAAAATAATTAAAACTTTTTTGCATTTTTACTTACTAACATAACTCACTAAGTAAGACTGTAGTAAAATAATTGTTAGAAATGCAAATTTGCGGACGAAAAGATTACTATTATTTCGTGTAGAAACAATATTCCGTACCAACCTAACAATAGGACAAGAGTTACGATACATGTCTGCAATTTAAGGTTGAGAATTATGCCATAACGATAATTAAAATAAAACACAATTAATAAAAATATACATTTTAAAACCATTACAGTCTCGTCTTTGATAAGTATCAAAAATCAATAATCAGTTTTACTTCTAAATACCTACTAAAATTGTTTATTATAAAATCAATAAAAAAATCATCACCCATCGGGAGACACTGCAGTGTTTATTCGTTGGTAATTTTTTACAAGCTCTGCTGAATAAGGAGATTTAAATAAAAATGTTTCATCATCATAAGAATAATTGTAACAAAAAATGATAATCCCCAATATTTCTTATAAAAATTTTATACAGGGCGAGATCCCCCCTCTTCAGTCCTTTCAATACCTATAATACTACGAAAACGACACGGTTTGAATTGGCCAAATTGGGTGACTTTGGTTTCCGTAACCAACGTTCACGTTTTTCAGTGGTTCAGACTTCAAATCATAGATAAACAAGAACCCGATCAGCTAATCGAATGTCGCTTCCATATTGTTCTGTGCTAATAAGTGTCTGATCCTCAAGTAAATAGTTAAATTTTAAAGGTGATTTTTTTATACAAATGTATACCCGGTACCCATTATATGGACTATATTTATCAAATTCGATTTTATCAACACAAACCATATGTCTATAGAGAATATTTTTTTAAATATAGGAGTATAAATGTATAATTATTATATAGGCTCTAGCTGTAAAACCCGAATTTTTCGATGATGAATCAGTCAGTCAAGACAATTTATTTTATCTATTATATAGGTAAGTGACTGTTTTCTCATAAACTAAAATTACATAATGTAATGATAGCTACTCTAAATAACTAATACTAATAAGAGTGCCATCATCATCATAATCCTTAGTATGTATAAATTATAATATTGTACAAACAGTCACACAGATGCTTATATTATAATATAGACATTTGTCCGTCATATATTGTTATGTCCTTATCTAAATAAACTGTCCCATCGGCTTGGATAACACCCATCGACCATCGGCCCAATTCACACAACGGCACTCTCACTGCGCACACCCTTGGCGGCAGTCATACGTGATGACTGATGAGCTATATAATATATGTTCAATATGTGTGTCTTAAATAATAAATGCACTTTTTCAAACATCTCTAATATATCAATTGTATTCTTGATTAATATTAAATTATAAGTAAATCAAAATCAAACTTATTTCTTCTTCCTTCGTTCATTGAATGCCCATCAAGTCTGCAGCCGAATTAGTGTAAGTTGAGTTGCTATATAATTAAATTCTTATATATATGTACTTACGTGTGTGTTCATGTATACATATAAGAAGGTAGTAATTTAGAGTGTGTACGCAATATATATAAATAGTAAATAATATATAAGTAAATGCGTACAATTATGTTGCATGTATATCCTATTTTCACATTACTACAATAATATACTATATTACGCCATAGTTAAATGGTAGTCTACAATAATATTTATTTAGATTTAATAAATCCCAGGTCCTTTTGCGTTTGTTTATTTAAGTCACCCAGCTCGTCTTTCATGGTAATTATTATTTTTCTTATGACTTAAATTCTTATCAAAAACACATATTTTTTTTTACATCAATTCAATATTATATTTCTAAGTTTTTAATAGTCTGTATCTGCTGCAATTAACATAATATTATACATAAATACATAACTATATAAAATAAATAATTCATTAAATAATATTTCTATACTGGTTAAAAGTGTCTCCATCTGGTAACCCTTAGCAATAAAACGTAAAACCTACCAAGAATCGACTTAGTATTGAGTTGGTGCAAGTAACATATGTTCTATATTTGTTAATATATCTGAGTTTTATTATTGGTTTAGAATTTCCTTCAGCTAACTTCACTTTAAAATAAAAGGTTCCTTGTAATTTAATTTATTTCATTAGTTCAATAGCATATCATAAATATATTACTTATATTTAATAAAAACAAACTTTCTATAGAATACTAAATGTAAAATAATAATAATAGAAGAATTCTAAGAGAATTTTTTTTTAACCAAAACAATTAATCCTGTATCCTCATATTTTTTTTACAACTTTAAAAACTTTAATATCGAATTATTTATTTACAAAAACTATATTAATTAAAACATATTAATTAATTTATTATTATGAATGAACGTTAGTTAGCTTTGTTATAGGTACTGCTGATTTTTTATAGTTCCCAAAAAATAGTTTAATTTCTAATAGGAAGTACCAATGTTAAGTATCAATTAACTTGGCTTGACTGACCAGTATAACAATAAATGTTTCATGGATGACTTCACGTGTAAGTAATTGTTGTAAGTTTAAAAAAAAATTGATTAAAAGCCCGATGACACTTTTACAGACATAATATATCAATCATTTAAAATAATAAATATAGTTAAGAAATAACACAATTTTACTTCAACAAGTTAGAAGTAGTAACATTTTCTGACTTTAGAATACTTAGGTAGGTATACAAATAATGAATACAAAATTAATTTTTTCTTAGAATATTTATTTAAATATAAGATAAAAAGCATTTAACCTAAATAATTATATCAAGCATTCTACATGCTCCATTATGAAAAATATAGGTATACCTATCTCCGAAAAATAATCAGTAATTAAAACACCACTCCACATATTATCAGTATTGTGATTTATTTTAATTGTATGTGAAATATTGTAATTATGATGTTTATATTATATGTTTATAAGCCAGTATTAGCTCGATTGCTGAATCGGGCAGTTATTAATTATTATTGATATAAACATATTATAGTTGAATGCCCGCAGTACCGCTTTTTATTACCTATCAAAGTGATGGGGTCTATAAAAGTGCCAAATTGTTTGGTTTGTAAATAATATATTATTATAACAACGTGGCCGTGGCGTGGGCACGGATAGCCGCGTCTTTTTATTTTATTTTATTTGTTGTTAATAATCGCCATGTTTATATACCCATAATATGTTCCTATTATTGTGCATATAGGTGTGAATCGCCGTATTTGTAAATTATTATTATTCTGTGTGTGTATAAATTTAGTGTATAGGTTCTCACTCCTAGTAGACTGCTAGCCAGCAGTGAATCGACAAAAACTGTGATTTATTATAGTTATTATTTGTATTACTATTTAGTATTTATATAAATTGGTTGTGCCAAGCAGGCAATTGATTATTTTACTATATTATTTAATTGTTGAGCTAAAAGAGCTAAGCTTAATTATATTTTTGTATTATTGTGAACCTATTTATTTCGTACTCTTACTATAATACACACCAACATTTCTTACCATGTGTTACCATATTTTTATAGAGGCTAAACACACACATAAACAAATACGCAACACGTAGCTCATCGATATTTGCCCGGAAATCTCGACCACTTCCAAGTGAACTACAGTACACTTCTACACATCATAATATACACATATTATACAGTCATTCACAAATCAGTCGGTGTGTGATAAAGTGCTTAAGTGCGTGGCGAAGCATTAAAAACATAGGTATATCTAATGAATCATACAGATGGTACCTACAGCACAAAAGTAGGAATAACTTATAACTGTATATATTATACTATATTATACAATTATACATTTAGAACAAAATCAAACATGTCAAACTGAAATTGTATTTTCATATCTTGGTAACTATGTATTAAGTTATATCTAGTTTAAATGTATAAGTACCTTCTAATTAATAAGAAAAATATTAGTTTTCATTCAAACTAAATCTAACCTAAGTGTAATTTTTTAACTGGTAAAATTTAATTTTAAGACGCACAGCGTGTATGGTTTTAACAAAATCAATTTGGGTTATTTTCCCGTAGATATAACTGACAACATACCTACACTTCAAATGGTTATAATATCTTGTAAGCACAGTAGTTATAATAGACCAAACCTAACTCAGAATGGTTTTCAAATATAAATAGCTATCTTTGCATTTTAATTTCTAATAATTTGTATAATAAAAAAAAATGTTTATGATGATATAAGTACGCTCATTACATGTACTAGGTATATCAAGCAAAAATATAGATGAGCATTGTGGCATTTGTGTGACGTGTCCTGTTCAACTTTATATGATTTCTAATATAATAATATTACAATAATATAACATATTATAAGTATAATCTATTTTTATATGTTATTATTTACATTAAACTAAATTTATTCATGAGACCACTTTAATGTCCAATCACAATACTACAATATAGTGAATATAAAATGAGTGTCGATATTCAATAATAAATATAATATATTTCAGCGTTACTTAAATGTTATTTCAATAACGCTACAAACTGACAAGAGTAGATGATTGAACAGAGTCATTGATGTTATAAAGAATATCGAAATGCCTTTTTTCTGTCATCGATCATTCGATGTACAACATTTCCTTTATTTTGTCTCAACGCTCTACAGTGAATATAATACATTTCAATAACTGAATATATAGGGTTAATATAACTTGTTTCGTATATTTAAAAATTATAAAACTAAACTCAGTTTTTTAATAGTATCCAATCGCAGACTAAATAATAGTAATGACAACTAGTATTACAATAAATTATTAGGTACACTTTTATTCGCTCTACAAACGTACGTTTATATACCAGTTCATAGCATTACATAATGCATTATAATATTATGTTCATATTATCATATTGGTTGAAAGTATAAATAAAATACCACCATTCATGTTTAAATGTTATCACAATAAATATCATTTACATATCGTAACCACCCCAAAAATGAAATCATATCATACACATTTAGCCATTTGGGTATATAAAGTCGTTTTAACTTTCACTGATGTTTGCACTACTATGTACGCACGAATAAGCCTGAATACAATAAACACAGAACATGGATAACTTCAATCAACACACATTTCCTATTCCATCGCACCATCATTCGTGAAGCTTGAGAAGTTTAAACCTATCTAAATAAAAAATTAGACTCTGAAACTTATACTGCACTTACACTATCTTTAATATTTCATTTATATAGGTACATATATATTTAAGCATTAATATATTAATACTAATTTTAATATACCCACTTATAATATTCAGTGTTTTAATCGATTCTTGGAATTGATTCCTCTTATTTCTCTAAAAGGAATTAATTCCATTATGTTTAAACAAATAGGAACGTGAATTAATTCCTTATTTTTAGGAACGTAAATATTATAATTCTTTTGTTCTTCTCGGAAATGTTTTATAAACCATTTGGGGAGAAAAAATCCGTTTAATCCATAAAAAAATAATAAACGAGACTACCAATTTTTTATTCATATATAACTGAGTGTTGTGATTAGTGATTATGATAAAATAACTCATAACTCATAAAACATGGACCATGTGCACCGCCAGTACTTTCATGGGGCACCACGGCTCATAAAAAATAGTTTTTTTGATTTTAGTTAATTTCAATTTGAATCGTATAAAAATTCGAGTTATTAGTTGTTATAAGATATTCCACCTACACTGCAACTAAAACCAAAAAACTGCCTCAATGCAGAACATGACCTCCAACTCCAATTAACAAAAATAAAACCCATAATTGACAACTTTGCAAAAATAAACAGCCGCATACACTTCATTTATTAACACATACGATGTTACAATAATATTAACGTTTATAATAATTTGTCTTTTTAAAATAATTTCATAACTTCTTACAAATATAAAAAAATATTAGTTTTAGGTTGGATGTATGCGCTTATAGCGTTTATATATTGTACTATGTCCAAAAATATTTTTAAAATGATTGTAAATGAGAACAAGTATTGTTGCATGTATTGTTTATTTATGTTTCTTGTCGTATTCAAAACAGGACATTATGAATTTTCTGAATTTGGTTCAAAAAAGAGCACCTATTAAAAAAGAAGTTTGGGAACCGCTGGGGCAGATGATCGTTTTCGTAATCGCGGTATCATTAATTTTTTTTAAAGAGCTTACAGATATCTTCAAAAATAAGACGTGGTCTTAACAATAAAACCGGAGCAGATTCGTGTGTTGATAAGGGAGAAAGTGCTGTTTTTGGGTGAAACCCACCTTTACAAATATCGGTCGTCCAACGTATACGCGGCTTGTGAACAGATGCCATTGCATGCATTTATTAATCAAAAATACTTATAACTATATTATTTGACGTTAACTTGTTTATTCTAGAATCTAGATTATACTTAATTTGCTCATCTTTGAATAATTATTCAATGGTTGTATATTACTTGAAGACCAAAACTGAAAACACTCTACGCGCGAGTAATGGAGTTCAAATCATATAATTATGTGTGAGCCACTAGGAACCCTAGTGGTTCTGAATTAGTCTACACACTATAAAAACATAAATTATTCACTTAATAACAAAATAGTGTCGTAAACTCGTTAACTCATGCGACATAAAGCATTAATATTATCTATTATCTATTAACCTTGGCATATAAGCGGGTATAAGTAGTCTGCATAGACTTTATTTTCTACGCTAAAAGCGCTACTGTCTTAAAAGCAGATGATTGCTAGATTCATATCGATAGTCGTTGGATAAGCCGTAGTCGATGGGCAACCATACTATCTTAAATCGTGGTAGGAAGTAATAGGTAATTAGTAAGGAAGTTTGGATGATTTGACTCCAAGCTATTTTTTTTAGTCCCGAAATTCGTGCATGATCTCAACAATTATTTTGAATCGGAAATTTTGAATAAGTGTACATAATTCAGTAAATTATTTGAAAAAACTCTAGGAAATGTGAATATTCATATACCACGCACAATAACTTAATAATGTGCATTACACGTTAATATATGTAACACATTAATTTAGATATAACTATAACGTACAGTAATAAATTTACATTTATTAGAATTTCATTTCATTCATCATTGTCTAAATGATAAATCTATAAAAAAAATAATTTAAATTCGACCACGTCTTGTCTAAACTTTAAAATATGCTTATTGACAAACAATGATTTGTTCATGTATCAAAATATACAAATGCAATATGGAAGTTCATTGTTCATAATTTAAATTACATATTAAAAAAAATTGTATTAATAAATTTGAACACTGAAAGAAAGATATTCCTATTTTATTTTTAAGTATTTACATAATTTCTGATAATCTCACAATGGGGGACACAATTTTTGTAATGTTTATTGACAACATTTAAAGGATAATTTATATATTATGTACTTTGTTTATTAAAGTTAGTTTTAAAGAACGCGTTTGTGTAAACCTTGTTTATAAAAAGGAGTCATTTCCAAACCTTGGGGAATACAACTTGTAAAATAAATTATTCAAAGTAGCATTTATTTCAGCACCTTGAATGCGCAATCGTCAGTACATATTTATTATACCTACCTAGTCTGAAACTCTGAAAAGTATATAATATAGATTCTATTGAAATATTGTTATTATATTTTGTTTATTTATGTTTTCTTTACCACAATGCCTGATTACCTATAATCATCATCGACGAAAATTATACATTTTTAATTTAGTAATATTTCGTACTCGATAAATTTAAAATTATTACGTGATATAGCTTTTTAATGAAGGCGTTGGTGTTGACATATTATTTAATTTACATTTGAATTTATAAAACATTTCTACTTAAATTCATTTCAAAATATGATAGGGTAGTGAAAAAACCTTCAAGATCAGTCACAAGTAAAAGTCTTTAAAAAAAATGTAGTTCATGATTGCATATTACGTATGTATTTTATTTTTTTTAGGCACCATTATCAATGTCAATTATATTACCTCCCTACAAACAGTATTCATAATTAATATAAATATCCGTATAGGTACTTCAAAGCTCAGAGTACTTTAGAATCAGATTATCAAAACGAAATACAACGCGTCAACGCGGCCAGTACCTACCTAACTGTCATTGTCATTCTCTTGTGTTCTTGAAACCTAACGAATTTGTTTATCATAAACTATAATATATTTTAATAACTGGATAATATTTTGAAATATTTTAACAATTTAAGCTAATCTACTAAGCAGTTAAGTGTTCTTAATATGTTAAGAACTTAAGAAAACGCTACCCATGCACTTGTTATCTTCGTCTTACATACGTACGACATGGCAAATTTTAGTTCACTAGTTTCAATAGTGTGCTGTTAAATTTGATATTAGAGTGAATTGATCTATTATCAAATTTTAGGTAGGTAAGAATATTATCTGTGCTTGAACGTCGGAGATTTTCGATATTTTAATTTTCAAGCAAGATATAGGTATGTGAAATATCACAAATGTATAATGCTTATATCTCCCTTGAAAATTAAAATATCGAATGAAAGCTGACGATTAAATAATTTTCTTATCTACAAGTTTGATAATACAATTCACTCTAATATAAAAACTATTAAATAACAGCACACCATGGAATCTAATGAACGAGAATTTGCTCTGTTTGTACGTTGGTAAGACTGAGACAACAAACGCATGGATATCGTCGTCTTAATACAAATTACAACTAAACTTAACCTACATTGTGTTGTATAAAAACAATTATGTATATTTAATATTGTTTTATTTTACTAAGAAGTATTATATAAGTATATACCTAATTATATTTATTGAATTTGATTAAAAACATTATAAAATTAATGATACAGGTAATATGTGTAACACAGACCACAGTTATGATTTTTTTGAGGAGAATATTAATTGGGCAGAAAATTATTGATAAATCATTAAATCCATCGTTCCAGTTGCGTATTTAACATGTTCAAAGGGCCGGTAACCCCCCTTTGGTTTGTGTAGTACCTATACAGGCAGGGCTGGGCAAGATACCTCAAACATAGTACCTAAATACAAGATACAAGATACTATATTTTTAAAGATACCATAGATACAAGATACTTCATACATTTATTTATATTTATTAATTTATTAATTTACCTTGGGTACAATTATCTCACATAATCACATTGGATTTTATCATACATCATTTATATTATATTATAGCTCATAAATGTATAATAATACGGTGTGTATTTATCATTAACAATATAATTTCAAATGACATTAGATACGCTTAAAATAATAATACTTATAGACAAACGAAATAATAGGTAAAAAGATTTACAGTCTATAAAAAAATTACGTACACAATGAAAATACGTTATGAAAAAAAAAAATATTTATAAATTAGCAATGTATATTTATTATTTATTAAAAGTTAAAATGTAGGTGATTTATATAACTATATAATTATATCATTTATATCCCATATAATATTATCGCCAGACACCAAAGTTACTTTAATCTAATCTTAAAATATATTATTACTTATTGGGAAATTAAGAAAAATGTTATATAAATGAAATATGAAACATATTTTTTGAATGTATCTAGTATCTTAATCATAAAAAGATACAAGTCAATAAAGTATTTAAATACTCGATACAAGATATATTAAAATTATGTATCTCGATACAAGATACAAGATACAATTGTATCTAAGATACGTATCTTAAATACTAGTATCTAAGATACTGCCCAGCCCTGTATACAGGCAATGCTATATAGTTTATATAATATGGTATTTATTCTAGTGGTTTTCCTCACCTTGGGAGATTTCTAGCTAAACCACTGCAAAGTTCACGTCAAGTTTAGAAAAATGCTTATCTATTTTTTTATCTAAATAAATTCCTATCAATAATCTATTATCTTTATCTAGATAATATTTTAGTTATCTATTCCCAACACTGAATTAACGCCACGCTACGCCACAATTTCTTATACATTATAAGCAATATATGCTTAAGGATATTTTTCGTCAACAAGGACAATTAAAGAATCATAGATATGTTTTTATATTCCATAAATAAACTATATTGTAAGTTAATTGTTAAAAACATTTTAATGAGTTTTAAAAGTGCTTTCACAAAGTAAAGAAAACATAATATAAACAAAATTTCAAACAATTACGTTGTACGTCTTGTGGTGAAAATTCAAATGTAATAATCATATTACCATGCATTTGACTAGGATAATTACTATTATTTTAGTAACGATGGACATATAATATTCCTGTTTTATAATTTATCGCGCCTTATGCAGATAAAATATCGTATATTTTTTTTTTTTAAGAATCTATTATGGTACAAATCGCCTTTTATTTTAACTCAAGTGTAATAATGTACAACATTGGTTATTATAAGTTTATATACTCAAATTCGACTTCAACAAAGAATTCCTGTTACATTATTTTCACACCGTTAGTATATTATTATCTTATGTTTCATAATACACCGTTATTTGTGTAGTATAACTCTGTAATAATTTATGTAGTTTATTTCTGTACAGGATAAAATGTATAAATGTATGGTATAATTGTATGTTTACATAATTTTGCTTTGTAGGTATTCTAAATATTGCAGTTTAAACTTCAAGTAGATACCTGCAGGTATTCGTTTAATATCAATGAATAAATTAAACAATTTGATAATGCGTATTTATTTAGTATTTATACTAACTCTTAAAAACGACAAGCAGAATCTGCAGAACAACAAAAATGTTGTTATATAATTATGCATTTATAATTTTCACAGAACAATAGTTTTTTTCTACACTATAAAAAACACAATAATATTTAAAATCATATTCAAACATTTTGGTAGTAAATCTTTAAGACACAAACTTCTCAAACTTAATAGTTTTATTGCCATCCAACTTAAATGGGCTTTTCAAATGGTTTTCTCATAAGTACGTGACTAGGTCGTTTTATAGGGACTTTGACGTCTTAACTACGTTTGTATCCATTTTCATTGGAGTGTGGCAATTTATTTTCCAAATGAAATACTAGCTGATAAATGCGCACTGATTGTTTTCTACAACATATTTATAACTCTCAAAGACGTTTAGCAATGCCATATTAATTTCAAAAGGGTGGGACAGTGCAGGGTACCACTCTGCTGTACATTAAGTGTCGTGTGATTTACTGTAATGGGTGTGTTGAAACTCAAATTTGAATTTAATGATATAAAATTATTGTATCCGAAAAACGTTTCTAAACAAAGGCTGTATATCAGCCTATTTTTAAGTATATCTAGTGATACTATTACTAATAAAATAATTTATTTCCGAAAACATTGCATTTAAAAATGTCGCTATATCAATAAAATATAATAATATTATAGGTACGTTAAACGTTTCAAGTACCACGAATAATATTTTTAAACTACAGTAAAATTAATAAAATATTCATTTAAATATCTAATTTCATCTAAACTTAAACATCAAATAACTATAAAACTGTGTTTATATATTTTTTTAGATTTCCTGGTTATTTGGAACTTTATTTTATATTTTATATTATATTTTATTATAAAAATTGAACAAAATTATACATTATTAACTGCAAAATAATTTGTACATTTTCAATTTGATAAATTTTGTCAAAATTTGTACTTTAAATTAACATAAAAAATTTTAATATTTTTAAACTGATATTGTAGCGATGTGTAAGGAACCTTGGATTATATTTTCAAGCATTTTGACACCAAAAAAAAAAAAAATTGAAAAGTCAAAATAAGTCAAAAAATGTTGAAAATGTTATCAAGTATAGAAAAAGTTAAAATGAACATATGGTGTAAATGACAAGTATTTATGGTTATTCGTTTATAAATTTAAACCAAATAAGAAAATCGTCCATGAGAAATCGAGTGAAAATCCAATGTTTTAAAAAATTGAACTTCAAACTTTCATCAAAATTTAATTTAACTTTCCATAGACATTTTTTTTTTTTGATAAGGTTAGACATTTTCATGTTTTAGATTTAAAAAGAACATTTTTTATGCATTTCTGACAGAATAATTTGCACATTTTCGTCATTTTTACGTATTTTGTAAAGATTTTAACTTTAAATTGCTTATAAAAAAAAATCGTAACTATGGATTTTGAATATTTTTCAAATATCATTGTAACAATATACTAGGAGCTTTGTATTAAATTGTTAGGCTTTTTATAATTTTTAAATCTTAGATATGAAATTAATAATTTTAATGAATTTCTAACTAACAATAATTTGGAAATGTTTGTGATTTTTATAAATTTTATAGAAAAACGAAATTCAGACGCTCATAAAAAAATATTGTGGTTTAACGCTTAACTTTTTTTTAATTTTCACTAACTACAACTTACGACGAACAATAGGTTAGGTTACATAAATAGGTTAGGTAATACAATAGGTATTACATTCTCAAGTTTTTCGACCAAGCCGTTATTTTTTTATCGACATTAGTTTAAAAAAAACTAATAAATATTGAATTTTGCATATGCTTATAAATCAAGCTTGGCAAGTTAATGATAATTTTTAATTAAGTTAAGTTAAGTTGAAACTAAACATTTAAAAAAGTTTAAAGTTAATAAGTATCCTACTTTTCTTAACTGAGTGAAGTTAAATGTTATATCGAAACTTACAATCAACTTATTAACTTAAATTAATTAATGAATTGTTTTTATAAATATATGAATAGCTATTAATATGGTTTAAAATAATAAAAAGTAAATGTTCATGCAATATTCATCATCAATAATAATTTTATTATATTTATAATTTAGTATTTTATAAATTAACACAATTTAAATTTGTTTAAAAGTAACTAGATATTATTTATTAACTTTATATCAATAAAAATGTAAGTTAATGAAATTAAATTTCTAAACGTTAAGTCAAAAAGTTAAATGTAACTTAACCTTTTAACTCGTTTATGTATAGGCTTGCTATAAATAGCTCAACATATTGTGACAAAATATTTTGAAAATTGTATGGTGTATAGAAAATTCTAATATAAAAATTCAATGAAAATTTAATGTTTCTACAGTAGTTGCTTTACAGTTACATCAAAAACCAAAATCGATTTTGTGGATTTTTATTTTTGTTTTCCCATTCACTTTTGAAAACTACTGTGAATTTTAAATTTTAACCCTTTAATACACCAACTAGAATCACTTTACCACAGAAAAAGATATTGAAGTTGAAAATCAAAGCATCATTTCAAATACTTATCGTGTACACAGATACAAAAAAATAAATCAACACATATCATTGTAAAACCAATACATTCATATCTCGCCACACAGGAACTAATGTCGCCACCGTCAAAGAAATTAATTTCCTTAAAATCCCATATGTTTGTTTATCATGTGCGTATGGCTGTGTATTCATTAGTGACTATTGTAAAGCTACACTCACAAATCACAATGTCATATTTTTGATACATGTCAGTACACCAATCTCATTTAGAATCTTTCTATTTAATTGGTTTCCTAGTGCTTCTTTAGTTCAGATACATTGTGTCACATTGTCCAGCATACCTTAACAACAAATAGCTTGTCGAAATTCAGAGAAATATTTAAAAATGCTTGGCTGTACGTTGTAATAATAGAAGCGATTATGCTGAGCATAGTATTCACTTATGAAGCAGACTAATACAAAAAAAAAATTATCAAAAATTTTATATTTAGTTTTAACAATTTGAAATTAAAAATTGTTAAAAATTTAATGTCACTCTTTAATAATCAAACTTAAACACAACATACAGAAATACAGCATATAAAAATACAACTGTTTATCAAAAATTAGCTATAAAGATAAATATATTTAATAATTTATTCAGGTAGTTGGTGAAATATTTTTCACTATTCACATTTCACAGTTAAGATGTGTCATGTAAAATAATACAGTTTAATTTAATATATATATTTCACAATGTAGAATATTGTATACAAATAAGTTTACTATCATATTTATTAAAATAAAAGTAATTTTTAATTAATATATTATAGTATATTTGTTACTTGTTTTCACTACAGGAGATGAAATAGACGATCTGTCGGAGAGCAGAACACGTGTACGGTGATGTTTGTGAAACCGGTTATATTTCCATAAAATGATTTATCAAAAAAAATTTGTTTATTAACCCCAAAATTGATTGATATTGACCAGCGACCGTAAATTTGGAACAGACAAATACTTTCTTGATTATCACTTACATGGTTTAATACAGTCATGACGGTCATAGTAGAGTAACATTTAAAGACGTTGATCAAACCCACCCAACAAATTTGTTTGTACATTTTTCAATAGAATAGAAGTATTTTTGAAATGTGTTGAACTTTATTTTCACCAGAGACCCAATTTGAACTTGCGCTTCCTAATAAACGCTATCAGCGCAATGATATGTTTTTTGTTGTTCATGTTATGTTCAATACACTGAACATCATTGGATTATTTTCAAAATGTAGATGTCAAAACAAACTGTTGTGCTGCAAGCGTAAACACGACCACGCAAAAGTTCAACAAAATTATAAAGGTGTCCAACAATGTCCAACAATAAGCTACCAACATAATTTTTGTATGGGATGAATTGATGTTTGCAAATGTTACGCTTTAAGGTAAAGAATAGTAGATTATGGATATAAGCCAGTTCTTAGTACATACTTATACTAGCCAAATAACTCAACTACTAATATCACTAATTGCCTACTGAATTTTAACTCAAATATTTAAAAATACAAGTAAAAATATCTATATTCTTCAAATTAATCTATGAAATACATTTATATGACTGACATAAAAAATCCATGTTTACAATGTATAGTTTCTTCCGGTATTAGATATATAAGGTACGTACAATTAAACTATTTATATGATATTTATATGATTTGATGTTTAAAACATTTAAAACATTGGTACAATACATGTGCATTTAAATTATAAATAAATTGTTTCTAGTGTAGAAAGTTAACTAGATACCTCTGAAACATACGAAATTGCAAAGGAAAGTAGTTTTAATGGATGCGCATAACACACAACCATCGTGTTGAATAAATACGTAAATTCTAAGATCCTTTAAACAAAGGGTTTGGTTGGGGTTTGTATATTAAAACGTTTGGTATTGTTTAATATTGCTATGCTAGTCCTCTGTAATAGGGATTTTGATTTATGAGTATGATGTATGCTAAGTTAACCATTCTACGAACTGGATAAACACAAATTCGTTGATCTTTACATTTTTCCTGACCATTATATTATCTTCTACGACTGATCGATGGTGAATAATAGTGCTGACTATAAAAATTAGTCTTGGTCAAAATATTTGCTCACACTGTGAAAATCGTAGAATATGTTAAAGGTAACTGGAACAAAATATTTTTTTAATTGGTTAATTTAATCTTATACGTAGATAACTCTTTTTTTTCTTATATAAAATGGTTTTTATTGTAAATATTATATATTATTTGATTTTTTTTTTTAAATTTTTATTAGCATATAAATATTTGCTTAGAACAATAGTAGAGCTAGAATTTTAGTACAGCAATCATTTTGTTTGGAGTGTAGTTATTCTAAAATAAAATAAATAAATAGTTATTTAGGTAGGTACATCAAAAAATCCCAACGCTGAAAAACTTGTTGGTTCCATGGTCATCTTAACACAAAAATATACATAAAAAATATAATTTAAGATAGAATTGTGTATTGCCAACAACTTTACACGCATAAGATAAATGTCCGACCCGATAACATCACGGGGCTTTTCTTTAATTTAATATAACTCATTAAATAATAATATTAATAGAAATGTCACCACGTTTGCCGTTTCTAAAGATTATTCAATTTTTCAATATGGTTTATTGGTTGGGGGGGGGGGGCTGAATCAAAATGCGTCTAGACTACTACAACTTTTACAAAAAAAAATTGTTACGATATTTTTAAGTATAAATACATTAATTGGTTCATTTAAAGAAAATTTTAACTTATTTGTGTTACCATTTGAGTTTGTATATAAAAAATAATTATTGTATATTATATAAATTAAAACATTGAATCCTATCTAGATATGAAAAAGGTAATAGTTAAAAGAGAAAATTGAGCATTTGATGTTAGAATAGAATATTCCAAAAAAGCGTTTGGTCAAAAATTCATAGACTATCTAGGTCCACAAAACTACAACTTAATGCCAGTAAACATAAAAAATGAAATATTCTATTCAGAAGAGAATAGTATAACTACAGGAATGAAAAAAAAATTCAGAATTGGTTATTTTCAACACTTGAATAAATAATAAGGAACTCTTATTTAATTGTTTAATTTTAATATTAGCTATAAGTATTCTATTTGTATGTTTTGATTACTCGATTCTTTATATTTAATTGTTTATAATAATATGTTATATAACTCTCTGCCATCACCACAAGCATGTGCTTACAGGTGGTAGATATATTTTTTGTTTTTAAAAAAAAAATATATAAAATGTCTAAAATTATAGCTACGTAGTATACAAGTCTAATGAAAAAAATATAAATTAAACAATCAATATATAATAGATAATAACGTATAATATTGAAAACGTCACACAATCAGTATAAATTAATTGATCAATTTACTCAAAATAATAAGTTAATACCAAAAAAAATTGAATTTTAAAAATGTGGTTATGGTTTTACTTTGGTGTTTTAAACATTTGGAAAAGATGGTTTTTGATCATAATTTATTGTTGCAAGGCTCCTGGTTTTATAACCGGTTATTTTTGGTTGGGTTTACATTTTCTGATTTATACGATTATACCATGGCCTATCAACACCATACATGTAAAACACAGAAAGTCGATATTTACATATTATCCTAATATAATATAATAAATGAAATGTTATTTAATCTATCGTATTACTTATATAGTAAAATACATAACTAATACGTATCAATATAAATATATTTGGTAATTAGGTTGACAGACCGTCTCCGCTTAGAATCGTTTTTCGAAGGTATGTATTGATTTATCATTGAATTGAAATTCAATACATCCATTACAGTGACTTGCTGAATCTTGAAGTACACTTGACACCTACTATAGTATAGTTGAGTGAGTTTCCCTTAGATTTTTTTTATCAAAAACGCCTAAAAAATATCAACAGATTTGATTCCTTCTTTAATATTATAAGAAATTATATGACGATAACAGTCAAACATATTATTATTAATTTACCTCGCTCCCTATATTTTGATTACTAGTAGTTATATTACGAATTCTGCAATCAAGACCAAAGACTTGAAAAGTTTAACTCAAATGTTTGGATGGTTTATTTCATTAACGTTATTTGTTCATCGTCGATAAAAGTTTAATAAAAGCTGAAGTTTTTGTTGATATTGGTGTTGATTTCTTAATTCTTTTACTGTAATAGTTTTTCCGATGAATCACTGACATTGTATATACACAGTTTATGTGTCACAATGTGAATTATAAAATTGCTGACACATTTTATAATATTATCATTATAATTAATTTTTTAAAGACATATATTTATATTTGTTGGGTAAATTAGCGTGCACTTTTCCAGATTTTTCAATTTTTTATATAATTATTTTCATGGAAACATAGGGTAATCATATGATTTTAATTTTGTTTTGTATGGAAATGTGACAATAAATACACTTAGCACTATAAATAAAAATGACAGAATTACCATATTTGTTAGAAATACTTTAAAAATAAGTAAAATTGTATATAAGATGATAACTGAATTTGCATAATCTCAAATTTGTATAAATTGCATATCTTTATTTTGGTGAAAATTACAAGCTCCTGGATTACCACCGCCCCTAACGGTTCGATAACATGCGTAGCTCAATCTGCAGCTGCATCAGAGGCCATGATTGCCGGGAAAATAATACTGTAATAAATGATGATACTATAGCCTATACGGTAAGAGGTCTGATCGTTTTGATAAGGAGAAGTATTAAGGTAACATACAATATGGCATTTGTGTAAGTCGTAAACTATCATGATTGGGAACTGTGAGTGTAGTTATATATAGAGGGCTAGATTGGCTAGGCCAGCAACTGAGAAAATCTCGGTGGATCGCTTAATGTTTGGGCCGGTCGTGTGAGTGTGGGTGAAAATAAATTCATGTTTAAAAGACGATTAGCCACCCATAAGCTGGTTTATTTTGACGTACTTTTTGGCCAGTGAAAATGTAAATAGGCCTCTTTGAAGTGAAAATCTCGATGGCAAGGCTATCAGCTACGCCTGAGTGCCAACCGCACCACCGACCAAAATTTGAGAACGTGATTTTTTTTCCCCAAAACACGCTTTACAGGAAATACTTTCACGTTTCGTAGAGAGGTCTGATTTTTTTTTTTTTGCTAGTTACAGGATGATTTTCTATAGGGTATATTGGACTTCAATTTTTGATTTCGTTGCTTCTAACAAAAATAATAAAAAAAACAAATATTTTGGAAAATTAGTCATATTCAAAATAGTATTAATTAGTATATAGTTTGGAAATATAATTTTCAAAATCTAAGTCTAATACGCCCTGTAATTAGTGTTTTTTTCTTTAACCAGAAAGTCAAATTAATTTTCTATGAAAGTTTGAAGTAAAATTTATTTCAACATTTTTTAAATAACATTTTCAAAATATTTTAACTCAATTTGTGTTATATTTAAGCTATATTTGACAATTTTTTTTTTAGTTATTTTCCATAAATCAAAAATGTCAATAAAATTTTTTTTTGGTTCAAAAAGCTTGACTATTTAATACAAGGTTCCTCAAAAGTTTACAAAAAAAATAGATCATAAATCCATTATACATTTTTAGGAACGTCTAAAGTAAGAATTTTAACAAAATCTATCAAAATCACGAAAATTTAAATATTATTTTGTAGTTAACATTATAATATTCTTTGTTCATTTTGTTTAGGTATGGATTGACAATTTAAAACAAGGTGATCTTAAGAAGTTCATTTTGTAACAAAAAAATCTAAAAAAATGTATAAACACAGTTTTTTCATAGATACTTGAGTTCAACTTTAGACGAAATTAAATATTTAATCGAAGAATAACAATTATAGTAACAACTTACGTACACAAAAAGCCACACAAGCATTTATTATAAAATAAATTGACATCTTAGGAATAAATTATAGTTAGAATTTCACATTTCAGGTATAGGTATTAAATTTAAATTTTGCTAAATACTCAAAGACCTTAAACTGATTAGAAAGTTAAAATTTATCCATGATATATCATTAAAAAATAAACAAAAAGTTTAAAAGATTTTTAACGTCATATCGAACTTTTCCTTGTAAATTACTAAAAGTTAGGAACATCGTAACTCTTACAAAGCAAATGCCATACAGTGTTAAGTTTGCAAATTAAGTTTTTGTAATCATCTCTTCCGTCTTATACTTCCTTTTGTTTCGACAGTCACAAAGCTTGCTTTGAATCCATTTTTACAAGTCACGGTTATATTATATTTATATTTTGCTTAGAAAGATACGCAATACGCTGCAATACAATTAAATTATATAATGAGTCGCTCTCATTTACTTTGGGGGAACTCAGAATAAAAACGAATTTACAATTTTATTTTTATTCTCTAGGTACCTAATCAAAATGTTTTAATAAAAACACAAAGTTGTAGAAAAACTATTGAAATAATTGGTAATTATTGGAATACATCTCGTAATACTGAATGATTAATTTCCTTATAGTTCATATTACTATGTCCCTATTTTGTAAATTATATAAACGATAAATAGGCAATCTTAATGTTTTCTAAAAATCAACATTTTTAGAACAAATCCATTACAAGAAAAAAAACGTTTATTTTGAAAACGTACAACTGCTTATTTTGCAAAGGGTATGATTTATTTTAATGATTTCCGAATAACAAATAAAATTATTTTTTTGCTTATTTGTCTTCAAAAAAAAAAAAAAAATGAAATATTACAACAGTACATAAACATTTTTGGTTTTATTTTTTTGTATGTATCGATTCCAGTTGAATTTAAATGTATTTCAAAAAATATAATAGTTTTGATAATCCGGGAAAATAAAATAATGTTTAATATATTATATAATTTAAAAAAATATAAATGTTACAAATAATAATACAAAGTCAATGAAGAATAAAATAATTTTATTAGTGGGTAAAAGGCGTTCAGTACACGCGAGAACAAATATTGATACAAAGAGAAAAATGGTAGTTTTAGAAATATTATCGTTTGAAAGAAAATAAGGAAATAAAAAGAAAGGTAAGAAAATAAATGATTGGTATAATAAACTGAAATGCAGTTTTGTTTTATAAAGATTGTATTCAGGACCAAAAAAATAAACATACACCGTGTTTTCAAATGTGTGAGAGAAAGGTTGTGATTTGAATTTCAGCGAAGTAAATATCTCAAAAAAAAAACAAACTATCCTAACACTTTATTCAATAGTTAATATTGTGTTAGAGCAAATTAAAATATAATATTATAAACAAAAGCAAATATAAATAAAATGTTCATTAATTGAGATGTCATAAATAGGTATAGTCGCACATGTCACAGTTTGATTGACTATTTTTTTAAACAGAAATATGAACGTTACAAATCACCTATTAACAGCTAACTGTAACTTTTTATCAAACACTGAGACTTGCAAAAGTTTGAAATTTTGAATCACTGAAGGTTTAAATTATATTTAAATCTATTTAGGTCTATTTTAGAGCACGTCCACGGAGGTAATGAAAAGGAAATGTTCATCAAATTAATTATTTGTACCAAAAACAAAAAACCATCAGACACTTCTCATTAAAATTCACGCGCAATTATGTATAATTATCATCTAACAATATATCTTATCTCTGTGTTCCTTTTCTCATTATATTATTTTAAAATATCTATACCTGTCTATCAATTGAGAGCTCCCCTCATTTCAAAGTAGGTCGGGGTTAAAGCAGAGAGATGCTCTCTCTCCCATATTGTTTAATCTCGCTCTTGAAAAAGTCATTAGAGATGTAAGGGAAGACCGAGTAATGGAGCTTAATGAAAATATGATAATGTTGGCGTATGCGGATGGCGTTGTAATTTTAGAAAATTGTCGTCAGGACTCAGGAGGTTGTACACACTGTGGAAAAATTAATTGCATCTAGTCGGAATATGGCCTTATAATTAATGAAGCAAAAACAAAATACATGCTAACGGCACGCCAATTCGTCACATGATTATTAAGAACGATTTGGTGGTCAGACCATACACTTTTGAATAGGTCGATGACTTTAAATATTTAGGAGTGAACATCGATAATAAAAACGGTATGCACAATGAAGTTAAACTTAGGCTAAGCTCGGTGAATGATGAATACTTCTCACTGAATAATCTGTGAAGTTCAAGAATTCTATCATTGGCAACAAAGGACAAAATGTACTTAGATTACTTAAACCCAATAGAGACATATGCCTGTGAGACTGGTCGACCACTCAAGGAAATGAGAAGAATCTTCTTATCTTTAAGAGAAATGTGCTAAAAAAAATATACGAACCTGTGAAAAATTAATTTACTGGAGATTTTAAAAGGAGAAAAAATTCCAACTTGGAATCGCTATATAATAAACTCGATATTAAATGCTTTCTAAAAGCCAGGTGCCTAGAATGTGTGGTGAGCTGAGAAAATCATAATTTAAATAGTACTGATTAATAACCTGACTAGCAAGCGCCCTAGGGGAAGACCTCGGCAACGATGTCGGGATATAGTCAATGCAGATATAAGAGTGGGGGATGGAGCAGCAATCTTCGAGACTGCTATTGACCGTGACAAGTGGAAGAGCTTAGTAGAAGCTGCAAAAGGCCTTAATTCCTTAATGTCCCATAAAGCGAAAACATTTCTTAAAATTGTCTAATTGTTTAAACTTGTAATAGAATGTGATATGCTGACACATTTTAATATATTCAATTTAAAAAAAAACCTAAATTTAAAATTATTCAAGGAATTTTCTTAAAACATCATAATATTATGATTATTTCGGAAATAAATATCAGCACGCATTTAAAAAGACATAATGTATTTTTGGAAACATGACTTTTAGCCAAGTTTCCTCGTCAGTATCATTTAAGCGTTATGTGTAAAACTTTGTGATGATAATTTACCAATGTCTAAATGATTTAATATCTTTACCCACATTACTAAACATTAGCCATACTCACAAGTAACGATGACATGTATCCTAATTCACGTTCTTGTTTTTCATAATACGTCCAGTCAAATAAAACCACATACACACAGCCTAGTCGATCGCACACACCACTAATATAATTATTATACATACCCTCTTCTTGTTCACTTCGATTTATTAACATCGAGTTCTACACGTCGTACATAGGTTCTTTCTAGTCTATACCGAGTGAGAAATAAACGTCACAATTTTTAAGCCCATATTAATTATATTATATTTCATTATTTTATAACTATATAAATATAAATAAAATTCCCCATGTTAGCTCGTCGATTGAGAACAGCTCAGCAGATTTTGGCTGATTTTTTTTCTATTGTGTTCGTAATAATATTGTCATACTATTTATTATTTAGTATACCTACATTACTTTTTCTTCAAAACCACGTATGAAATTATGTACCTATTTCACACTGTGATTTGTGTTTAAGGAACACGGATAAGATGATTCACAAGTATAGCACACTATTAAGACGCGGATTGAAAAACTCTAGAAAGTAATTTATATACCTACCTTATTCTTCTACGTGCCTTTTTAGTTTTTATGTAAACGAGAAATTATTATATTTGATAATGAATTATTATATTTTACTTAAATACAATATTATTGTTTACGTGTGTACAAGTGTGTTTTTTCGTACGTCAGTTGATAAGTTTGTCATTTTTACTTAATACTGATTCAAGAAAATAAAAAATCATTTTTTTTTTATTTATATAAAAAAACAAAACAATGTTTATCTTAACTAATTATTTATTTTTGTCATCTTTTTATAAAAATTTGATTTGATTTTCCAGTTGACATTTTATTTTTGTTAAAGATAGAAAAACTTATGGGGAACATTGTATTAAATTTTTTAATTTTTGACAGAGATTTTTTATCAACATTAATTTTAAAGAAAATAGTAAAAATCAAAAATGTTGTATGTCTGTAAGGCTATAATAGTTTAAAATGAGTCAACATATTTTGAAAATGTTATGGTGTATAGAAAATTTTAATATAAATATGCAGTGAAAATTGCATGTATCTATAGTAAATTTTTTTAGAGTTAAGTATAGAGCAAAAACAAATTTGTTTAAAAACTCCCTTTTATCCATGTTTTTCGGGCACTTTTGAAAATTACTAAGAATTTTAAACGTTGACCATTCGATGCACGAACAGAAAATATACTGAAATTAAAAATCAAATCATTATTTTAATAACTTGTGTACACTGACACACGAAAAACACATCATTGCAAAATCAATACATTCATCGCTCCGTTTAGAATTTAAAATTATGGTGAGCCTATGCATGATGTCCTGTATAATATTATAATATACACTATTTAAATATCATTCAATTTATGTACCTATTGAATAATTATTGAACTTATGGCACTTTATTTCTTCATTAAAACACTCTTATAGTGTAGTAGTTATATACGAATTGAGGGCCACACAAAAATGGTTGAACACTAACATAGCTCTACGCATTCAGGCATCCTGTGATTGGAATTATACGCCACTGAAGCTGCAAGATATGACATCAGTTGTAAGCCGACCACCGCTGTAAAATCAATCTTTATAATAATAATAATATATTGTATTGACTGATATCCGATCGAAAGCAAAACCACTCAGAATCGGACGTGTCGGTGTTTTTTTGTTTATTATTATTATTATTATTTATTTTGCGTCTCGTATCTTATATAAAGTTTTTTTGTTTATGTACATATAATATATTATATCGACATCACGATAGAGTACAGTGAAATCATCCCCCGATTCGCAGCTCTGCTTTGGCGCCATCCGCCGACGTGAAAACCCGTTATGGTTTGAATGCGTCGGTTAACGGTAGATATTATAATATATTGTATAATTTATATAGTTGATCGAACTTTGGCCGTACCGACCACCTTATTTCCTTTTTCTCCACGCACGAAAGTGGAGGCTTATGATAAAGGGTTTTTTTTCTTGCGTGTTTCATCGTCCGAGTGGTGGATCAGTGGTAATGATCCGACCATGATGCAGACCAATTTAGGTAGAACTATGTAATATTATAATGCGATAGTATGCGTTTTCATAAATCGATCGAAATTTTTGTAATACCTATCGTTCGACTATTATTGCGATGTGTCAAATCATTTAAGCGTGTTTTTTTGCATAACTTGTAGGTTGATTATTTTCCGTTCCACAACCTTCAACATTATTTTATTTTACCTATTCAAAAGACTGGATTAATACGCCCAAGTTGAGTTTTTCTTTGCAATGCAGTAATTTAATTTATTTTATTGAGTAATGACCGTAAAAACTAATTTATTTTCTCAACAAACCAAAAGTTTTTTACTATTATTATTATTATTGTTATTATTATTATTATTCAGCTTACATTTTAAGCTTACAGTATAATATATTATATACATTTCTGTATTCGTGGCCGAGGATTGGTAATTTCGTACCACTTTTGTGGCGGCCGATCTCATGGATTAGAGTTTAAAGAAAACATCCAGTCGTTAACATAAATAATTATGGGTAGGTACTTAAGGTACTTAATGATATTATAATTTCATTTTCTACGATAAGTATGAAATAAATAAGATTTAATTTTCATGTTTGACGAACAGAGATCAAAAATTAAAGAATTAATAACTTCCACGTGATAGTTTATGGCTTAAAGCCAAGAAATTTAAAAACTAAATGAAAGTTTTAAATTACCCTTCAGTTAATTTATTTTTATAACAAGAAATCTAATAAATTTAAAAACCTAAGAGAATTTGTGTTGTGTGTTGTCAACAGATAAATCTACGAAATTCAACGGGTGAAGGTGTTCCATATTTTTTAATATTTCATTATTTTAGATAACTATTGAATTTAGTGAAGGTAGTTAGTTCTGAAATTATAGTATTACTTTGAAACTATTATTATTAATATATTAAGTTGTTCACATTAAATACGTATCAATTCTATAAAATGAGGTCTCGTGATGAAGGTTCAAATACAGAAATATCCTGAGCAACATATTATATAATTTCTAACGTATAGCCTTCAATGTTTCAATCAGGAACTGAACTCTTATCGAAAATAACCAATTTTGGAACCGGAACCTTTTGAATATTGGGAACCAGAACCTCACCGGAACTTTTATTTCAATTAATTTAAAAACCTGACCTTACTGGAACCGATACTTTCACTTTACACATTTTTTTTACATATTATGTATAAAACCAAAACAGGCAACAAATTTTTTATGTTTTAAGAACCGAAAAGCAACCGAAACCTTAATTTTTGTTTTTGTGGGAATCGAACAGGAACTGGAACCGAAATTTTAGTTTTTATGGAACCCTAACAGGACAGGAACCGTAAAAATCATCAAGGTTCAAGTTCTTGGTTTAAATATAAGTATTTTATACAAATAAAGTGCTTTGAATACGTCTTCAAAAACATTTTATTTTAATTTTTTACTGAAAATTACATTTTAATGAATGTGTATTTTGACTGTAAGATCTGTTATATTAAAAATGAGATTCCTAATTTTACAATTGAAAAAAATGACACTTCATTTTTTTGAAAATATTGAATTCGATTTAAATGTCTACATAATAGAAAAGTGCACGCATTGATTCAGTTTACAGTTTAACTTTGAAGTCTTAACGTGACGTAAATCCAATAAAATATTTTTATATTATTCAAATGTATGTGTAACGTAAGAATAAATGTCGATAAGACGACGTAATATAGTAATAATTAGCTGCAGTGTAATCGTATAATGTATATTGTCGCAACATAAACGATTTGCTTCTATAAGTTTTTTTTTTCAAAAACAAAATAGTTAAATAGAGTTTATAATAGTTTTAAATAATAAAATATAATGTTTAGTAGGTATACATAATATAATATGTTTATATTGTGAGAAGCTTAAGGCGCAAGGATGATAAATCTCGTTTGAGCTATTATAATATAATCTTATAAGTTATTATAGTATCGCTAACAGAGCCCAAAAAAACAAAAAAGCTTTTGATAGTAATTATAAATTTAAATTTCGACTATTTTTTCTGATATCAACAGCTGCGCAGTATTGCTCCAAATTTCAACAGCAGGCGTAAATTGGAAGTTTTTTGATATTTTTTTTTCATTGTTATATTTTGTTTATTGTTAATTAATACATTGCGTGCCGCGCAGTCAGCGGTAACTGACTAACCGCACACACGTCAATATACGGTTGATAAATGCTACAGTGACGGTACCTATACCGTTATACCGCGGTACTAGTACAAAGTTGGTGAATATGTATAAAGTCATTGCTACGCGTCATTGTTTTGATTACACATTAATCCCAGTTATTATTTTAAACGTATCCAGGCCGAGACATGATGTTAACAAGACGACACACCCCATTATCAGACGCATCAACCAAAGTCGGGCGGTTCGCAGAGACGTTCTCTATAGTCAACTACGACGACGACGACGACGACGGTGTAAATGCGAACAGCTCGCGTGGTTAAGTACACAATATAAAGGATGATGACACTGCAGTCGTCAACGCTGTCACTGTCGGTATAAATCCTACAGCCATTCTTGCATTATAGATTAGTCGAGAATATGCGTGTAGATAATATAATATAGAGTATATTATGTACGATAATAATATTATAATAAAACTTCGACGGCTGGCCAGAGCTGCGGAGAATTGGAAATACTATCTGTATATACGAGCAAACAAAAACGTCACGTCCCGAGTAAACACGAATCGAGCGTACCTATATATGGCGTTTAAATGTTTACGTTTGATTGACGACGCGACGGTAAACCGTTAAAGATTTATACCCGACGAAAACCTATTACCTATATAGTTGTTATGCGTTTCAATTTGTTTTGAGTTAACGATTCTTGTTTAAACTCGTATCGATTCGACACTTCTGCGAAAACAATTCCCATATTTTTACTTTCAAACGAAAATTATTATTGTTACCGGCACGGCGGCACACCAAATTCCTTAACATCTATAATAACTATTTCTACAGAATTCATTAATAATAATAATAATAATATTGACATTGTATCGTAGAACGGAAATTGTTAATATCAATCTCTCAAGCCCATTTGGTTTTGGAATATTATTATGTACCTATCAACTATACTTCACTTGATAAAAAAAAAATTTAACATTATAATAACAGCCTTTTACATAGTATTTAATAATAATATAACCAACACAATTTACAATTGTTTTTGTATAGACATTTTAAGTTTGAAACCCTATTGTAAGCTAAGCAAACCAAGAATTCTTTTTCGTGTATAAAATGTTCAATCAACTTATGTGTAATCTATTTTATAATGTATGTACTTATATTTATATATACTCGTATATAATAATGTACCTACCTATTTACTTAAAAAAACATTTATGTTAAAATACTTGACACTAATATAAAAATAATTTAATATATTCTGAGTAATTCAAATTTGTTATTGTTTTATATTTAACTATTGTGGTTTCACATTAAAATGTATTGGCTCAGAAATACCAGAATACTGCATTCTGTTCAGATGACTTATTGGGTTTTAGTTAGTTAATTAGTAATAATTCATACTACAGTCGTTAATTTGTTAATCATTTGTTATTAATTTGTATTCATACAAATTATAACTAAGCGAAAGTTTGAAAGTTAATGTAAAGTTTCCAAACATTGAAACATATTACCATTTATCATTTCCATAAATTTGTTGGTCTTTTAGGTACATTTTGATTTTCGATACCTAAATTCAGCTTATAGGTATGTTCTAATCTTACAATGATGATTAATTTATATACCAAAACTTTCTTGGTTAAAATAAACTCTAAGAATTGTATACAAGAATGAAGTACTTAAATAAATATTACATTTTGATCTAGATTCTAAGAAGTATGCTCAGAAATTACGCCTTTGTCCGATTGCAATAATAATATCTAATATTATATCATGTCTCAACCGTCTGGATGTTTTTGGTACATTTTTTGATGTATTTTAAATACCCATTCCATTTATGAATATATACAGTCCATTCATCATTGTTTTATCTGTTTACCAAACAAATAATTTGATTTATTATTTTAAAAGGATAATATATTATTTTTAATTACAGTATATTAGATACCATGCTTAACTACTGAGATTAATTTTACAAGTACATCCCAAAATACTATAAGTCTATCACTCTCCAATAATTTCATAAACGTGTGTCATATGAAACTTTCAACAATTATAATATAAACTCTAACGGGAATTAAACGAACTTCCAATTTATTTTTTTGTAGAACTTTTATTGTAGTTTGATTTTCTTGCTACATATAGGTATATGACTATAACAAATTAAAACTGTACCATGTAGTGAAAGCAATTTTTTTTAACTTTAATTGAATCTTCATTTACTATAAACATTACGTACCTAGGTACTAATTTTGTTTTTAATTTGATTATTTTGTTTTGAAAAAATAAACTTTACCAATTTTATTTTGGAGGATTTTAACTGTCAAAAAGTAACAATAAAAACGTAATTTGAAATTATTTAAAGAAACATATAAATATAATATAAAACAATGTTCGTAGTATTTCACTGTAATTTAAATATTACAATTTATGTCATCACTGTGATAAGTTTTTAGCAAATAATTTTAGCTAAACAGAATAGTAAGTAGTTATAAATATTAATATTCATAAAAAACATATTTATAAAAAAACACTTTATTTTAATAGACGATGCTGCATCACTCTGTATCTGAATATAATAAATATTTATACGTGGGTATAATATATATGTTTAGAACAAAAGTTATTTCAACTATCAGATCTGCTTATTAAACCTAGAATAAATACAAGTATAATAAATTTAAAAAAAAAAATCAATCAAATAACCTAAAAATATGTAATAAAAATATGTAATTGGTTAGGCTTAGTTTAATGTGGACATATAGTAATTAAAAGTTTTATTCCTCTGGTAAGATCGTATAAGGTAGAAAATCTTTTATGTGAAAGAAATTGTTCTATTAAATATACCTAAGTTTGAATCGGATTCAAACTCACCTACCCTCTACCAGACATATCAAACTCAAAGTATTAACTGGGCCAAATATATTGAATACCTTACTATGGAGGCCGCACAAAAAAAAACATTTTATACAAATTTTTAATTTTATTCATTACTTACAATCCTATATACAATACGTCTTATTCAACTACAGTTTATCAGAATATAAGACAAAAAAGTAACATAGTGTATACCTCTCACTAATATAGTTGTGACACGAACCAAAAATTGTATAATTATTTTTAGTAATTATTTTGTTTCCATTAATTGTTCATTACTATCCATCACGGGCCATAAAAAAACGAGCCGCGTGTTTGACGTGCCGACTTTACATCCTACACCATATTTTAGAGAAGACAGCCTCGTAAATCGTCCTTGATAAAAATTGTCGAAAAATTAACAACATTTCCCTACCTATATATAAATATTCAAAATAATAATTGATGATCCTTATAATAAACATCAAAGGCCGACAGTAAAAATTTGTAAAATTCGTTTTTAATTTGATAAGATATTAATTGTTGACTTAATAATAATTTATAATTTACTAACAGTGTCAATTTAATTTTCTCTACCTATTAGATATTATATAAATTATCACTTATATCAAATACTTATATTAAAGTATAATAATACTATGCAGGTGACCCACTGGCAACAAGCCTTGTTTTTTTAACTTTCACCCGTTATTAGTACCTTATCGTTATAAAAATTTTAACGTTCATTGTTAGTTGAGTCCGTTAGTTTGTGTATTAATCCCAGGGACTGGAACCTTACCGAAAAGAACCGGTTTTGGAACCAGAACCTTTTGAATATTGGGAACCGAAACCTCACCAAAACCCTTATTTAAATTAACTTTAATACAGGAACCCTTATTTAAATTAGTTTAAAAACCTAAACCTTACCGGAACCGATACTTTCACTTTACAACATTTTTTACTTATGTATAAAACCAAAACAGGCAACGAATTTTACATTCTTTAAGAATCGAAAAGAAACCGAAACCTTTATTTTAGTTTTTTTAAAAACCGAAAAGAAACCAAAACCTTAATTTTTGTTTTTCTGGGAACCGAACCGGAACCGGAACCGAAATTTTAGTTTTTCTGAAAACCAAACCGAAACCGGCAACGTAAAAATCATCAGGGTTCCAGTCCCTGAATTTAATCCAATATCTATATAATATATTTCGGGTATACGTAATATGCGCCGGGCGTCAGTGTGGGAAATCTCCACTGCACCACCGTCCGCACATCCAGTCACCTCTGCTCGCAATCACATTTTAGTTGATTAATTATTGATAATTAATATTATGTTTATTACCGGCCGCCCACCAATTATTGTTCTAACGAATGACGGCAAGCCCGTCAGTTTCGTCTCGCTGTCTTTTGTTTCTGCCGCCTACGGAAACGCACCAGACCATTATTATTATTATTATTATATTCAACGGCATGTTTTCTCCAAAATATGATGTAAGCGACGGCTGAAGTCATCCCCGGTGACGTCCGAGGGAAGAACTTTGATGAATAGGAGGATCAGACATTGACGGGTGTCTGATCTCTTTTGATATAATATTATGTACATATCTGTGTCAATTATTATTATGTGCATTTTACCGGTACAATGTGCGTTTATTTATTTTATTATTATGTACATTATTAATAATATTGACCGGTAACCGTCCAGAGAAGCCGTTGGGATCATATTGTATTATTATCATTTTTTCTATCATTGTCTCGTCGTCTGACTATTATGGATTATTATTGACACTGGTTATATTGTCTGATTCCGAGTTTGGCTTTCATGGCACCAAATTAATAATATATTCATATGATCTAGCTATATATTGTGTCATGAGTTTTTAGTATAATTATTACTAGAGTAGGTACCTATTTGTTTCCTCATTTCTGTCCTGAGCTATCTATATAATATATAAATACACAATTCACGCGTTCATGACCTTTCGGGTCTCGGCTCGTGGCTGGCGACCTTGTACAAAACGGAGACGACCACAAGACGTCTGGCCTACGAGTTGCACTTTTGGCAAATTTTCGAACCATCATAAAATATTTTAAATATCAATTGCCTAATAATTTTAATCATACATATTATTAACAGCTAGTGTATTATAATATATATATCAATTTATTACTATGTCTAAATAATACAATCATTTAAACGTATATTATATATTTATTAACCTAGTGTGTATAATAATTGTTTTAATAATAATTTTACATAAGTCGTTCATTCAAAAACATTAAAAATGTTTGAAAATATTTTTTTTAACATTATTTAAGACCTTAAAATACAACATTTTCTAATGAAATAAAATATTAAAATTGTAATTAAATGTTATATGTAAGAAACACTCACCGAAATATATTTTAGCTACCTGACACTTTGTCCGGAAAAGGCTTCGAAACGAATAAACTGATATTGATGGGGTTTTAACAGATATTATATTATACAATAATATATTATTATTTCACCTAAAACAAAACGGCAAACTTTAAATAGATAGATTCATTTTAGTCGGATAATACAGATAGTAGTAAATATTTATGTCATTTATTATTTATATTAACTTTTGAGTCAATAGGTACATCATTACCAGAGAAAGGTGCGTGAATAGGTTTGTGGTATAAAACATAACCGCAATAGTTTAAAAATAATCTAAACGTTTTAAATGTCATTATTTATATAAACTTATATAGTCTTTCTTATTTTCCTTCTTCTCCTTCTTTAAAAATATACGTAAAAGTTTCGAGTCCCCACCAACTAAAATACAGTTGAGCAGATAATCGACGAATAAGGTAAACACTTTTTCAATGCCACAGTTCCACATTAATCAACGAAGGCATTATTATTGGTTCATATTTAATGTAATATAATCATCGATATTAAATATATGCATGGTACAGTATTCCCACCTTCCATAAATATACAGTTTTATGGAAACATAATTTGAAAGAAAAATAATGGTTCTCACTCTTGAAGTAGCTTCTAAACCATAATGAATCTAACATTTTAAAAAGTTTGAAAAAATATGGAATGATATTGAGGTTAACAATGATGTCAGTTGTGTTGGCTTATGGTTTACAGCTTTTTATGCTAAGCCGCATCCATAAGGTTAATAGTAATGACGCAATGTATATTATATTATAATACATTAGGTATAGCTGGTATATACCACAAAGAATATTTTTTTAATTGCAATTTAAATTTATTATGTTTTACATTTAATAATTTAGTTATGTTTTAAGCAACATTTCAATCGATATTGTGAGTATTTAAATCGAATCTTTCTTTTTTTTTTCAATAGAAAAATAAATTGAAAAATCAAATCTAAACTAAATAGTGTTTTTTATAATAATGTTTAAACTTTGAAATTTATGAGAAGGACAAAACTATAACGAATGCAATGCAATAATAAAACCTTCGAAATGAAAAAGATGTAGTAAGACGAAATATGGAGTTTATTTTTTAAAAAAAAACTTTTATTCACAAACTGTAGTTTTTACTGTTGATGCAATATATACAGGATGCTTCGGTGATTTGAGGTTTTCCATACGATGGGTTCCTATTGTCCTTATCCACTTTGGTACTTAAAAAAGTTTAAAAATATGAATTGCGATCATACTAAATTCTTGCACTCCAATCTTATCAACGTATTAAATTATAAATAATATACAGAAAACTTCGGTTGCAGTATTTACAACGATTAACGACTATAAGTGATAATGTTTAATGTACGTCTACAATAATACTTTCAAACATGCATGAGAGAAACATAGCAATAATATCAATGTTTTCAGTTAGGTATGATAACTGACTTATTTTTACCCATTCATAGTTTTATGTGTATGTTCAATAGTTTCATCATAATATAACGTTATTATGGGAAATATTGGTTATTTGATGTTGTGGAAGTTTATACGAAATATTATCATTATTAAGGATATAAAAAAAAATATAAAATATAAACAATACATGTTTGTGATCATTTGAGTTTGTGGTCTGTATAAGAATAAAAATTGTCGGTATCACACGTCATTCAAAATAATAACGTGTTAAACACATGCACCAATAATCAATATGTATAAAGTATCAATTTTGCCTATACAATACGCCGTTACAGAATAAAACCTCAAAATGCAGAAAGTAATATAAAACAAGGTCAAATAATTGAAAACTAAAATATTACACATGCGTTTATTTTGATATCATCAATATCATATTATAATGTGCATGAATTATTAATATTAATGTAATTAAAATACTTTTTATATAAGGTAACTAAGGTATAGTTTCAGAAAGTCGATCAATGTAATAACGTCACATTTTATAAAGTGATTAGTGTTATAGAAACGCAAATGAAATGAACAATGAGCACTCACTAACTGCGTTCTATTAGTTATTTTACTCGGCTTTCAATGAATAATCAATTATAATATTGTAATCTGCAGTTATCGGTAGATGTTTAGATTATTAACACACGTGCCAAGTACAGTGTTTATGAATACTGTTTCTGGTGATGGGCCAAACCTTCTCAAGTCCGCATCATCCACTGAAACATTTCAGTCCAGCACTATTTTCCTAATAACCTCGACCCCTGGTATGGACCCAACGAATCTCTATAAAAAGATTTAATAATAGAAACAGTGTACCAACTAATCAAAAACTATAACAATTGGTTTCACTCCTGAAACTCCAACACCACCACTCTTGCCTCTCCACAATTAAAAAGACGCTGAAGCCGTCACCTCGTAAAATAGTGATTAAATGAACAAATATTGTTCTGAATGGACCCAACACTGGATGGCCTTTATCCTCAACATAACTCTATATAACATACAGAATGAAATAGTTCATATTTATTAAATAATTTTCAACATTTATAAAATAATTTTGAGCATTGTGTCGGAGAATTTTTAAAAACAGTTGCTATATCATTATCATAATAATAAATTGTATTCAATTGTATTTGTTAACTCATTGATTATTAAAATGACCATTATAAACAATTACATTTATAAGAAACAAGATAATATAAAAAATTATTTTCTTAGGCTTGGCCAGATTTATATATTTATCAATTTATCTATTTAATAAAAATTTGAGCTCAACAATCTTTTTCTTTTTAATCGTTTTTTAACATTGAAATATATAGTTATAAATACTAAATTAAGTTATATATTGATAAGAAAATATTATTTTTTTCTGAATACAGCACACATTTAACAGTTTTATACAATTATTTATGATTATTAGAAAGTATATAACCATTTTTTTTGGTATACTAATAGTGACAAGATAATAATGATTTCATGAAATAAATTATACAAAATAATGAGCAGAACATTTTGATGATAAATAAAATTGTTTCTAAATACCGATAACACCGGAAACATTTGTGAAACACGTGTTTAATTCAAATAGGCTATACAGTATACTAAGAATTCGTAAATTGTGAAATAATTTCCCTAACAACTATTCTATTAAATGCATTATAAACAAGAATGTTTTTTGTACTTGGTATTTCAGTGGTACCTTTTTATGTTACAAAATGTATTTTACCTAAGCCATATAACTGTGCAATGTACATTATGTTCACATTAAATTTTACTCGTAACCATAAACTTTACTGTAACATCACATATTTGATTTCAACAAAAAGTTTAGTAACAATTTATAAACATGAATTAATTATTGTTTTTATAATGCGATTATATTATTGCGGCCAAATACGTATTTATTTATTAATATAATTAATTATAATTAAACAAGACATCCAACTCTGCAAAAAATAACAATATCACAATTCTAATTAATGATGGTCGTAATTGTCTGTAATTTATTGGATATAGCATACCTAATGAAGAACAACTCAATTTAGTTAACACTTTTTTTTTCACATTGTTACATTATAATTAGGTACATCCACATGTTTTAAAACAAATGAGTTACCTAAAAACTATAGTTAAATATTGTTTTTATTATTATATTAGCTATATATTATATTGTTATAATACGACTACAATTTTTGATAGAAGGCATTCTCAAAAAAATTCATATGAAATCTTAGTAGGCGGTCAATATAATCTGCATGGAATAATTAACAGAACATTTTACAACTTATATACAGTAATTTCTCAAATAATAAGAACAAAAACTACTGAAAATAGGAAAAAAATAAAATTAGAAGAATAATATTACAGAATAATCATGTAAAAAAAAAAAATAATAATAATAATAATAATAACACACTGTAGTAATTATAAAATAATTGTATATTATAATTTACATATTCATTTGGTACTATAATAATCTATATGCAATGTGTTCACGATATAAGTTACCACTTGATATTTTCTCTGGATGACCTTATATTGAAACGGGGTTTCAAAAGCCAATTTCAAATTTATATTAAGTGGCACCATATCGTGAATACACTGTAATATAATCGAAAATGTTCTCCTGATTCATAATCAACTCAGAGCCGAACCTATTGGAGCTATCGACTTGAAATTTTGAAGGTAGAACAATATTATAATTTCACCATGCATCAAGAAAAGATCGTTCCGCTAGGCATCATTTTTTGGTAACTTTAAATTTGTTTTATTTAGCAGATCACGTTTAACTCCGTTACTTTAAAAATAAAAGTAAATTTACCTCTTACAAAGTTTAAAGGTAAGATTATTATCCAGGCAATATAGGCTTTTTATTATATTTTAATTTTAAAGCGAATTATGAGTATTTTAAGCCTTTAAGGTTTACAAACAATTTAAAACTTCAAAATACTCAAAATTCACTTTAAAATTAAAATATAATAAAAAGCCTATATTGCCTGGATAATAATCTTACCTTTAAACTTTGTAAGAGGTCAATTTACTCTTATTTTTAAACTAACGGAGTTGAACTCGATCTGCTAAGGGTAAAATTTGGTATGTTACGCACTTGTAAGACGGGGACAACAAATGTCACTGTACTGTCCCATTAACAAATCAAATTCATAGATTGTTCTGTGCTTGTAGGAGCTTTTCTAATATTGTAAAATGTATAAATATATCTATATTTGTTGGTAAAATTATTCTACAGTGTAGGTACATTTTGTACATTTACATATCTCACTTGTAAGACGGAAACAACAAAATAAGGCACTGTAATATTCCCTTAAAACTGAAATATAAGTGTTTTAATAACAATTTACTACAAAATTATTCATCGTTATTACATTGAGTTTATTACTAACTTTTTTTCAACTAATGAAGTGTGAACAATGTAATAAACAACTTTTAATTATATGATTAATAACATTTTAATGATATCATAAAAAATAAATATTTCTCGTTAAATTTTTACTCATAAACTGAAAATATATTTAAAAACCGTACAATATAATTTGTACAATTCAAATTTACATTACGTGTTTATAATAAAATCTATTTAATATTTATTAAATTAAAATTTTTTTTTATTTCATAATCTTTTCAAATAATAATGTAGAACAATACGTGAATGTGATGTTTGGAAATAACAAGCAGAAAAAAAATATGATTCACAAGTACGAAGAAACCACCCAGTGGAGGAACTTCGAGTATTTATTAAACTTAACATTAATTATTTAATAATAATCATATGCATTGATTTAAATTTAATTACTTGATTATGTTTAATTGGAATTATTACTTTTAGACTTTCATACTATATTATTTGAAATTTATGCTTCTTTCAACCTCAAACTAATAGTTATAGAAATTAATTAAAAACTTAACAAACTGCAGGGTATAAAAACTATAACAAACATAGGCGTAAACTGGGGGGAAGGGACGCCATCAACTTCTCAGTAAAAATCTAACAGCTAGGGCAATGCCACCATTAGTATTTCGTAATTAATTATTAATTAAATAAATATTATCTAAAACCCAATTTAGATTTATAGGAGTTTTTATTCATAAAAGTATAATATTTTAAAAGATTAACTTGCTACTATAAGTATAAAATGTTTGTACTTTATATTTATATAAACTTCTTTAATTCAAATAATGAGAATTACCCATATGCTTATAAATTTATAGCAGATGACTTTTTTAAAAATTTTGATATTCCTATTTTCTACCTACCCAAATATAATTTCCAACAGGTGGTTTTCTGAGTTGTTCACTTTGTCTACTCAGGGTATAATTAGGTGCATGATTATAGGGTTGATAGATATAGAGGCTATGACGGTCTCACTTAATTTTGCTAATATTACTATAAAAAATATTATTGTATTAAAGCTATTGGTATGTATATAATATTTATATGAGCAAAATACATAATATGCCGTAGGTACTAGGCGTACACATCAGTATTTATAGGCAAAAAAAAGATATTTTTTGGACGATCACTTGAACGCAGATTGTTGTAATATTAATCGCAGGCTGAGACCCTGATAGATGATAGAGATGGTATAGCCGTATAGGTACGCACATTATCTTGAACCCGAGCCAATATATTTTACACATCAATATTTGGTGTATTAAATCACTGGATCCGTGTTAGATGTATAATGTATTATATTGTATATATTTGTTTTTCTATCGGTAAGTTGCATTTTCTGACAGGATATTAAATAGTAAACAAATCGCTTATACGTTTAACATAATATTATAATAATTTATAGACTATTTACAATGATTTTCAATATCCTGCTGCTGCAGTGTCTATAGAGTGCAGGTTGAATCTGTATACATTATTAATAATATACACAAAAATAAGGTGCACGGTACCGTTTTTTTTTCTTGTATCTTTTTTATGTAAGATTTACGTATAGCTTACTATAAAATCAAAAAAACAATTATCTAAATAATAACACTAATACCTAATTGCATATACCTAATAAGTATGTAAAAAAAAGGGTGAGACAGTGATTCCGGTTTTGTGCACTCATCACGATTCACTCCGTCGCTCGTCCCAAATTTAGTCCCATGGGAATTTTCTTTCGGATGGTAAAGTCTCTCCTGAGCGTTCACAGTAGAGAGGTATGTTGGTTTTTAAATCTAAAATCGATTAAACATACCGTTTTTGTAACGGTTCTGTATACGTAGTTCAGAAACGTCCAAATGAGTTATGCGAAACGCTCGTAAAATTGAATCGGTTTTTTTTTTACTATATGATAGTATTTGTTTACCACTTGCATGAAGCTGTAGCTAACGGTAGATTAAAAAGGTAGTAGGCTGTATTCACGGTAAATACGACTGATCGTTTTATTTCAACTACTAAAAAATAAAGGATATTACGTAAACGGATATTTCGATTTGCTTATAAACTTTTCAGGGAATTAAAAGGCAGCTCATAATATTCCAGTCGTTCTTTGCGCATACAAATTATATTGTTACTTTTGTGCTATACACGTATCCGAGAAGACAGAGTTTATCATGCAAGGGACATTGTTTGTTTGTTTCATTAATTGTGTTTTTGATTTTTATAATTGCAGTAGGAATCACTATAGCGAGCATATAGCTTAGAACGAGATACTGCTTATACAACAAGCAAAACGTTAGGTACAACACTAGCCCATGTTATGATTGTATGTCAAAATATACGTTTACAACAAGTACCCATCATGGTTATTGCGAGTAAAATACATCGAATTATAAAATACATTTTTGGTTATAAGTAGCCGGTCGTTATCTTTTCCTCATTATATACATATTTAGGTCAACCTGCTATGGTTGTAACTTGTATTGTATTTAATTATTTGTTGATATATAATTGTTATCTTTAATTTTAAGGCACAACATAGGTATTAGCAAAATCTTTGGTGAGTCATCAGCAGTTAATACTGATTGGCTCACTAACCTTTAGCCAACCCTCCGAGACCGAGACATAACGTATATAACGAGCTATATACAACGAGAAATACAATCTTGCCCTTGGAACTCGTCTTAACCGATTTCTATTGTATTATTATAAAATGTAATATTACGCGTACGATCGTGGTGAAGTCCGCCCTCCATCGAGTTCAATTATTAAATTATAGTAAGGTGTCATACACGTATCGAGTAGGTATACGTCGTAAGAATTAGCATTGTACTTACCTATATACTATATTAATATTATATACAAAAATTTATTACAATTAATCACCAAATTTTAGAAATTCAACTATATTAGGCATATAAACATTATAGGTATTTCCAATCGATTTAACATGCTACTGAGAAACTTTTGGACCACATTTATTATACAACCTTATATTATAACCATGAAGTGTTTCAAAACAAAAACAAATACACACGTCGTTAAAAGACCAATATTATAGCTTTCTTGAGATCGCTAAACATTTGTTTTTTTGTTTTTAAAATTGTTTATTTCAATAGTTGGTTTTTGTTAGTTTCCAAATAATTTAATATTATGTACCTACTTGTTTTGAAACAAACTAAATAAATTGAATGAACATGTGAATTTACTCATGTTATGTAGAATCAATAATGGAATTTATTATTACGTATTATTTCTTATTTATTTTTTATTTTTTTTATTGAACATAAAAACATCAGCTACTAGACCATTAGTTATTAATATACAGTTGTTTTTCATATGTTTTACATTTTAATTTAAGCTTAAATTAAGGTATATAATTTGATTTCCTTTAAGAAGTTGATGATATTATTTTTTAATTGGAGATTAGGTGTAAGGCTTCACTTAGTTGATATTATGGTATGTTGTGTTTGATTCTTGAGTCTATGTACTTCAAACATTCAATTATTATATGTTTGACAGTGAACTCCACACAAATGTTTCACATATGGGAGGGTCTTTTCTAACCATGAGGTATAGATGTGTGTTACGAGTGTGCGCCCAATTCAAAGGCGATTCAAAATGGTTTCATATTTCCTGTTTAGGCCTTGGTTTTGACATATTTGGATATTGTTTTGTATTGTATTTAATTTGGTGTTTTGTTTTGTCCAGTGATTTTACCATTTTTTATATAGATTCTTCTGGGTAAGTTTTTAGAAATCTGTAACTGTGCCCTAATTTTAGAGTTTTGGTGTCTGTGACGACTGGCGGGGCTGCTTTGGATGCTTTTTGATCTCCTAATTCGTTGCCGTCTATTCCACTGTGCCCAGGTAACCATATAAATGATAATGTGAATTATGATGTACTTGCATCAAATACATGGTAATAACCATAAAATAAAAATCCATTATATAGATGGGTATTTTAGATTCTGAGCTGAGCAAGGAATGTTCATAATATTTTTTCTTAACTCTTAGGTATATTGGTACCTATAGTAAGTTCAATAATATTTTTTGTGAACGCCTATTTAAATAAAAAAAAAAACGGTCCTTGTATTGTTAAAATTAGAATCTAAATATAGCAGTATAAATTTTAAAATGTGGTTTTTCGATTTTCTCAATATACATAGTTCGCTGAACAAGATCTATATTTAATTAATTCAAACTAATATTGAATTTAATAAGCAAAAATATAGGCTCTCTGATTTGTGAACTAAACGATTTCTTATTTCATATTTATTTGGAACATTTCGCCTATAAACATTATTCATAGCCTTATAGGTAATAAATGTTTATTGAAAATGTTATTGTGTGATATTAATTATTCGCCTATTCAACTAATATTGCAACACATACAACACGTTTCGTACAGTGATATTCCATGTATAGAATAATTATGTATGATGTATAATATATTATTATTCACTCTTATGTAAATACCGCTAATTTATCTCGTCACTATTTTACTGATTTAATTACACTATGCCATTAATATGATATCTTAATATAATATATATATTTCTTCTGTCCGTGTGTAAGTATTCAAACTCCTCCTTATTAATGGCTGCACCAATTTTGATTAAATTGTTTGTGTGAGCTTGAGTGGGACCTTAAATAGTTTAGATTCACAATTGGACCTAGTAGGCCCAACCCGGGGAGGTGCTGTAACAGGGATTTTGAAATTCACGATCATCGAGCAGATTAGGTACAAGCATGCATTAAATCGAATTTTTGCACATTGCCTACTAAGGTGGCTGAGTTACTACTTGATATGCTGTCGCGCATTGTCTGCAATCCGACGTAGTCGAATTGCATACCAGGCTCGTTGAGTTGCACTTAATGCAGCGAGTTACATCCGAAAGGAGTTGAACAATATTACAATTTTTAAGAGTTGTCATTTTGTACAGGCAACAAAGTGCACGAAATCAGCTAGTAAAATTATATTATCCAATAATATACCTTTTATACTCGTACAATTATACATAACCAATTACCTAAAAAAATTGTTTTTATTTATTTATTATTGAACATAAGCCCGACGACTGATCATTAGCTGTTGTGGAGGATTATGAACTATGGTTGGTAAGGTTGGTACGGTAAGGTGTTACGGTTGTTATGGATGTTACGGTAGGTAAGCAAACACGTGTAAATGTGTGGCAAGGTTTTTATTACTACGAACCGGGGTGGTCACCCATCCGGGAACTAGTAGCAGCGGGCGTTAATTAATGTCAGTGGCATTGCGCGACTAGTAGCAGCCAAGCCACACCTATCATTTTATTTTACTAAATAAATTGTATTTTTATTATTTTTAAAATTAGTGAACCACCGTGACAAAAATATATAAGCAAATCTCAATTTCAACATATTATTGTAAGTGTTATCTTATACATATTTTGTTCAGTAAATCTTGTTTAATTTAATTAATAAAATATTAATATTTTAATTCATTATTTTTTATTATTATTTGCTATTTTAGAATTTATGAATGTTAATTATTGAATTCTGAGTGATCTATTATATTGATCATTACGTTGTCATTTTTATTTTTTTATTATTTAAATTTAACCAAGATAGGTAATTTAGTAAAAAATCATAACGCACAAAAATTTCATAGGGTGGATAACAAATACAGTAATGTGTTACCTACTTTTATACTGCAGACAGAAATAAACTAGAGTACATAATTAACCTTTAACTGTTATCATTGTTTTTATATCTTTAAAAGTTAATTAAAAATCGCTAAGTAATTATTCCATTTTTACAATATAAAATTAAAATGGATGAACCTTTTAACTAATTTAAAAATACTGTGTTTACTTTTTATAAATAAATATTCCCTCGTAGAATTTGAGTAAATAAAAAAAATCGCCTTCGACTCAATAGATTTATGATAATTACTAAAATTAATTATTAAACGCTAAGGTAATAAATGTTTAGGTATATTAAAAATATGATAATAATTTATTTATTAATATAACTGATTTAAAAATCCATATTTATATACTACATCTACAGAGTAATATTATTTTAATAGTGAACACTTATTATTTCAAAGAGTATTAATATTTTTCAAAAATGTAATACATGTACGGCATGTTTTATAATTCTAACATATTATATTTACCTTATCGTTTGTGACACTATGAAAGAGCTATAATCACCATCTGGTAAGTGCTGTTTAATTTCCGCCAATTCACCAGCTACTTCCAAAACTTTTTTTTTCCTAAATATAATACTTACCAATAAAATTAAAATCTATAATATCACCTAGTTAATTACTAGGTAAAGCACTTACAATAATAAAATTATCTATCTCTGGAGAAACTCCTCTTCACATTCGTAGAATCAAATTAGCTCTAAATTATATTGCTCGCATCCTATCCTCCCCAGAAAACTCAACATTGCCATTTTTAACACAAAATCGTTTTGCAAATACATTTTGCTCCAATCCCAATCTAAAAAAACCACTGGGTTTAAGGATGTTATATGAAATGTCACACACCAATATTGATCCAAATTTAATTATCAAACGAGAATGCAGTGTGGTGCCTCCTTGGAGGGTTCCAACATTTCTTGTGGACACCAGTCTAGCAGATCATAGTAAAAAAGAAACGTTAAATGTTAAATATAAAAATTTATTCAATGAAATCATGGACTCTCTTCCATCTAAACCACAAATCTATACAGATGCCTCCAAAACAAACTCAGGTGTTGCGATCGCTATCATAAACGGAGAGCAATCCATATCGTACAAATTACCAGACCACAACAGTATATATACGGCGGAATACTTTGCACTCCTGGAAGGAGTCCACCTAGCCATTCAACTACCCGATTCCACCATTAACATATGTACAGATTCGCTCAGCGCTCTAAACAATCTGAAATATAATTTACACTCAAGCATCCTAGCAATCAAAATAAGCAACATCATTGAAAAAGCCAACAAGAACATACGGTTCATATGGATTATGGACACCTGGCCATTGTGGAATTGATGGCAATGAGAAAGCCGACAAAGTAGCTCGTGAAGCAGTAAATAACCCTCTGACCGAAATACGCACGTACTCCTCACTCACCGACATCCATAGAAATGTCAACACCTTTTGTACCAATTTATGGGAATCTGAATGGCGTCGTACACCCAATAACAAACTGAGAGAAATAAAAAATACTACCGAATACTGGCCTAAACCCCACACATCAAATCGTAAAGATGAAGTAGTTATCAATAGATTACGTATAGGTCACTCAAAGATGTCCCATGGACATCTTATGCGCAGAGAAGAACCAGCAATGTGCCTAACCTGTGGAGAACCTCTCACAGTCAAGCACCTCCTTATCCACTGCCGTAACCATACTGATACCAGAAAAAGTCTAAAATTGCCCGACAACCTCTTTGAAGCCCTCAGCCCTATCCATGACAACACCAACAAAATAATCATATTTTTAAAACAAATCGATATGTATAATTTAATTTAAGAACTTATTGTATAACTATACTCTATTATGTACTAATTACCAATTTTTGTTGCAAGCTAATAACCTTAGCAGTTCATGCTGTACCAAGAATAAAAAAAAAAAAAAAAAAAATAATAAAATATCAAGGATTGTGCTATTTATATACTAATAATTCATTAATAAACAACAACAACAATGAATTGCATTCTATAAAGAGGAAATAACAGGTAAGATGTATTTATTAGATCTACATATTATCTTATATTTATAACGAGTAAATCATTGGTAAACTAGAAGGATATAATATTTAAGAGAATATTTTGGTAACCAACGAATTGTAAGTGCGAATAAACAAACAGACGAAAATAACGGTAGGTACCAACTAACACTAGAATGAATAAATAAGGAGGGCAATATAAAGAATATCATATATTATCTTAAATCAAAAAGAATTAAACGCTTTTGTTTTTTTTTTTTTGAAGAAAAAAAATTAATTTTTTTTATGCAATTATATTTTAAAAATAGGTATAGTCACGGATTTGTACGTCGACTGTGTGTTGAGAGTTGTTCCAAACGCACTAAAAAATATATTTTATGATTCCCGTAAAAAAAAAACACGATTGAAATACAAAGTAACTAATTAAAACAAACCGTACAAATAACGCTCGGAATATTACTGTCGTATTACACGGGATAAAAGATAAAACGAAATGTGACTTTATTAGGGTTTGATTTTATTCATTGATAAAAAGTCAAGAATTACTTTATGTTTCCGAATAGGTAGGTAATCACTAATCATTAAACTTGGACCTAGTTACAGTACGTTTCTGTTTTATGATTATGATTATTATTATTATTATTTTTTTTTTCTGAAAGATAGACTGATACTGAAACGTCTGAAACCACTAACATAATAATTACTCGAATAAATAATGAGTAATAAACTGTAAACAATTGTTTGCAAGAGTCGATCATTTTATAGTAAAGGTTAAAAATAAGTATTACATTATTACCTATAGTAACCAGTAGTTGAGTAGTACCTATAGTTATTGTTATATTATACTACTATATTATAGTAGTACCTACTACTATTCGTTGTAATGTTGTATTGATATTTTACTTTTAATATGATTATCTGAGAAAATAGTGCAGCGGAAGACACTGAAAAAGAAAATTTTCAAACTGCAGATTAGAACAAAGATAAAAACTTTATCACCGTTGATCACGTCGGTTTTCACGAGACCAACCTAAACAAACTGCAGGTCCACAAGGAGGCGCGAAGAGGCATTCGCCCTCTCCATAACAATTTTTAATATATACAAATTACTCTCATTATCAACAAAATATTAATAATCAACATTTTAATTTACCGTTATGAGTAGAAAAAATTAATGACCTTAAAATCTTAAAAACGTTAAAAAATGAAGCTGTTTAAATATTTTGCTAAGTTCCCCCAAACTTTTAAAAATATACGATTATAGTAATAATTTATTTAAAAAATAGGCTTACCCTTCTCCCCCCCCCTCACCCGTCTAGGGACACGCCTGAAACAAAATACCAAACTAATGCTATTATAGCACATTATATTCAATATTGTTATGTAGGCGTGCCTATATAATATTATTAGTCAACCTCATTTGAGTAAATACTCGACGACGCACACTTACTAGGTACCTACTTTATTGACGTCAAAACCAAAAATGGATCGATTCTGTTTGTGCAAAGCACGTGAATGTCTTATATCATTTATTATTATTATTATTATTATTATTATTATTAGTTCGTCGTCACGCGCGCGTAGTCGGCGCCCGTTCATTTCGTGCCAAAAACAACGAAGGGTTGATTTCACTGTATTGCTCTGCGGTGTATATAATTACGGTGCGCACACAACAGCCAACATATCATAATAATAATATATACATATACATAATACATACACTCGTAGCCGTAAATGTATATAGGTAGGTACAGACTATGTATTGGTGTACAAGCAGCAGCAGCGATATCGCCGAGGATTCCGAATAAATACACCTCCTGTAGCCACCCGCAGACACACCCCGTTGCAAGTAATAATAATAATATTATCACCACGACTATATTAACGCACTAATCGGTAAATTGCAGGGGCCTTTAGTTACACCCGGGCCGTGTTTACCGGGTGAATTAAAAAAAGGAAAAAAAAAATACAGAGCCCACCCTCGCTGCAGGGTATATACCTATACCCACCGGAGACGGTAACCGCACATTAATATAATATAATATATTACGTGATAATATTATGCAGTCCTCGCGATTGACGGGTGTGCACCTATTATTGTTTAACGATATCAATTCATTATACCGGGGGCGGACGCAGGAAAAAATTTCGGGGGGGTTTTGAAAAAATAAGAATAATTACCATTATTTTGAAATAATTATTTATTGTATTTTTAGAAGTCATAACAATTAATTATAAAATCAAATTTATCCACCTCGGTGTTTTTGCCATAATATTCAAGATATCTTCATAAGATACCTCTATACGTCTCTGTATAAGTTCAATAATACTAATCCATTCAATCGGTCCTCCGCCGTCTTGTTTCGTAAATAGGTTTTTAATCTACGGAGACAAGAGAATGACCTTTCACTCGAAGCAACTGAAACGGGAAGTGTTTCTCCAATTTGCAAAAATCGATGTATAGACTGATATAACATAGATTCGCAAAAGTTTAGAGCATCAACAAACGTTTTTGGCCTTTTTTCTTCAGGCGTATTTGAACAATGTCTGAAATAATAATATAAATAAGTTTTCATATAAAGAACAAAGAATACCTAAGATAATAAAAAACAAAGTTACCTGCGCCACATTGTGATATCCGATTCTAAATCTTCATCAGATCCTTTTATGTCATTTGGCCACTCCTTTCTAAACATTTTGACTGTTAAGAGTGTTAAGACTATTTCTTCTGTTGTCAGTTCACTGCACTTTGTTGGTAAAATATTTTGTATTTTTGAAATTAATTCACGATGATCGAGAAACCTGGATTTGAGTATGATCTAATAAGTGGTCTAAAAATGAAATAAAGAAGGATCGACGGTAGTACGTTTCGGGATCTCCTTCATAGTTATCACGGTTTTGCTGGCTAACCTAACCGGGGGGGGGGGGGGTAGTGGTTTGAACCCCCCCCCCGCGTCCGCCAATGCATTATACTAAACCGCGTATCGTGGGGATATAATTACCTGCAAAAATATTATATCTACGATTGAACGGTCATTAGCGGTCACTGCTTTCATGCCCCGGTCAATCGTAATCCGTGGAATTTTACATCGTCGTTTAACTTAGGCAGCAGCTGAGAATTACCTGCAGAAGGTTGCTATTTTTAATAATATTATGAGCGTATCCTTTACTTCTGCTACATGGTTAAGCACGTAAGATATAATATAGATTAGACACCGCGCCGATGAATTGCCCATTTCGGTTTTATTTATCACCGGACAACGCAGGGTAATACAGCAACACAGCTATGTTATACGAAAATAATATGTTCCAATATACAGTATACATATATTAATATCATTACTACCTACGATATACACTATACAAGGTGTAATAGATTGACACCTATAAATGAAAAATAAAAATTGCTACTAGTATCAATTTTGTAAATGTATAAAGATTATTATAAAAAAGGAGGTCAAGTGGATGTCGCTCTGCTGTACAGTAGGTAACAAGTAGATCACTGTGTAATGGACGGTATTAAATTTGAATTCAATGATATAATATCATTGTATACGAAAAACGATTCTGAGCGGAGACGGTATATGTCAGTCTAGGATATTTTAAATTATATTGATATTGTTATTATATGATCGCTGGTAAGTTGAATTAATATTATTCATATTATTTAATTATCAACCTAATATTATCAGTGATGCTGGAAAAATATTATAATATATGTAACTTCTACTCATTAAAATTAATTTTAATATGTAATTTCGTCCAAATTTGAAATTAAAATGTCTGTAAAAAATAACTGTGTTTATATATTTTTTAGATTTTTTGTTTACAATATGTACTATTTATTAGAATCTTTATTTTAAATTTTCAATCCTTAGTTATAAAAACTCACCATTTTATAATTGTTTAATTACAATGATTGATAAATTTCGAGATTTTGATGAATTTTGTCAAAATTCGAACTTTAAATGCTTATACAAAAAATAGAGGCTTATGTATTTCTAGTATTTTTCAATTGCTATTGTAACAATATATCAGGAGCCTTGTATTAAATTTTCATTATTTTTGGCCTAACAAATAAAAATTTATTGGTATTTATATAAAAAAAAACTAAAAAAATTTAAAATTCAAATGGTCCATAAAAAACTCATAAACAGTCAAAATATATTCAAAAATTAGATGGTGTATAGAAAATTCTAATACCTATACACATTCAGTGAAATGTTCATGCATCTAGAGTTATTCGTTTTTGAATTGCAACAAAATAAAAAAATCGCTACATAAGAAATCGAGTGAATCTAATCTTGTAAAAATTTGAAATTAAAATGCTCGTAAAAATTTGTTTTGAATTGCTTATAAATATTTTTTTATTGATAAAATTAGGCAAACTTATGAGAAATCTTGTATCACATTTTCAAACCTCAGATATAAAAAGAAACATTTTTATGAATTTCTAACTCAAAATAAATTACACATTTTCGTCATTTTTACGTATTTTGTCAAAATTTGAACTTTAAATGCTTATAAAAGAAATTTGTGACTACTGATTTTTAATATTTTTCATATATTAGAAGCCTACTATTAAATTTTCAAGATTTTTTACTCAACAAATACAATTTTATTGACATTTATAGAAAAAAAAACTAAAAAAATTGGAAACTGAAAATGTCCGTTAACAGCTCAAAATAAGTCAGATTATTTTGAAAATGCTAGGGTCTGTAGAAAATACTTATATAAACATTCGGTAAAAATTTCATGTATCTACGGTCATTTTTTTTAGAGTTATACCAAAAACCAAAATCGATTTTGTCGAAAATTGGTTTACCGTAAAAATTCCCGTTTTTCCTTAATTTTTCATTTGTTTTACACGGCGTTTTTGAAAACTACTAGGAAATTTTTATATCTAAGGTTTGAAAATGTAATACAAGATTCCTCATTAGTTTGTCTAATTTTATCAATAAAAAAATGTTTATAAGCAAGTCAAAACAAATTTTTTTGAGCATTTTAATTTCAAATTTTTACAAGATTAGATTCACTCGATTTCTCATGTAGCGATTTTTTTATTTTGTTGCAATTCAAAAACGAATAACTCTAGATGCATGAAAATTTCACTGAATGAGAATGATTCTAATAAATAGTACATACTGTAAACAAAAAATCTAAAAAATATATAAATATACAGTTATTTTTTACAGACATTTTAAATTCAAATTTGGACGAAATTACATATTAAAATTAATTTTAACGAGTAAAAGTATACATTATAATATTTTTCTAGCATCACTGATAATTTTAGGTTAATAATTAAATAATATGAATAATGTTAATTCAACTTAGCAGCTACCGTAAAATAACAATATCAATATAATTTAAAATATCCTAGACTGACATACCGTCTCCGCTCAGAATCGTTTTGATACTATATTTTTGTTTTAATTGATATTATATCATTGAATTCAAATTGAATACCATCCATTATACAGTGATCTACTTGTAAACTACTGTTCAGCAGAGCAACATCCACTTGACCCCCTTTTTTTACTTAAAATGATAGTGTAAACAAATGTTACTGGAAACAATTATTTTAGAAGTTATAGCCTTCCAAAGTTTGCGATTTTACATTTATACACATGCGCGCAACGCGTAACGCGAAAAATTATTTTTTTTTGCTTATATGTATTTTAACCATAGACATATTATGTATATATTTATATCAATATCGCCAATTTATAACTACTTCGTTATTATTATATTACTATTATTTTTTTAATCTTTATATGATAAATGATAATAAAGTATGGCTATTAAGTTGTTTTGCGATTATTTCCAAGAAAACACCAGGCTTATGAGTATATTGTAACCTTGCCTGTTAAAGTAACATAAATATATTATACTGGCTCCCTTTGCCTGCAAGCCCGGTCACAAAACCCAAGGTCTGGAGGATGCAGGCTCATCAACCAACCACGCCGAGGCCAAAATATTGAATGAATAAACCTATCTAAGCTTACTAAACGAGTTACCTAAACTTACGCACGCTGTTGACTGTGTTAAGAACCTCTGAATACTATTAGTCATATTATTCTATAGTTCTTGTAGTAAATAAAAAGTGTAAATTTCTGTTTAATCATATTGTAAACTGATATGTGTGTGACACAGGCGAGCAGGACTCCCTCTCCATACGACTGGTCTAAGGAATCTGCTGAATAAACCCTTTTTGTACATTTACGACCAGCTCGTATGCGGGGCTTGCCACGTAGTAGGAGAATCAGTGTTGGTGTCACGACAGACCATTACAGACCATTTCAGAGCATTTCTTGTAATTAAACGTTATTACAAATAAATAAAGAATATTATTTTGAGCCAAAGTAATTTAAACTCGTTTTATTTTATTTGTGTGGAATCGCCAAGTGCGCGTCCATAACAACTGTTTTGGTAAATGTAATGAGCGGAGCGCGAGCAATACGCACTATTTACCATATAACCATATAAACTTGAAACGGCTATAACTTCTAAAATAATTGTTTCAGGTAAAAATGTTTTACACCATCGTCTTCAGCATAAAAAAAATAGTTTAAAAAAAAATTGAAAATCGTGAGTGGTTGGTAAAGTGCATTTTAGCCCAAACTAAATTAAAATATATGTATAGTGTACAAGTGTACTGAATTATTCAGTTATAAAGTGTACTCTTTTTCCCTTTACACTCAGTTATATAACCTATTATTTTTATATAGATACTTAGGAAGATGTCAGCGCGGTATTTGTTTTCTCTCTCAGACCTATGCTCAACATAGATAAAACGCTTTCACATAAAATCTTTTTTTTTATTTTTTAGTAATCTTAGAGTAAAATCACTTATTTTTGAATCTCTGATCCTTGATAGTAATACAATTTATACCGTAATACAGTACTCACTACTCATATATTGCATTTCAGGTATTGTTAACTTGATTGGAAAACAAAATAAAAATGATCAGACCGTGGTTAACAAATATTGATAACAATAATTACGGTAAGCAAAGTATATGTGTTAAATTGTTATACAAAAAAAATGATTTCGAATTGTATATCATTTTAGTATTTCCGAAAAAGACATATAACTAATAATATTTGTAGGCAGAACGATGTATTAAAATAGCCTGATATATTACAAGGTATACTGTTTGCATACAGAACAACAGTACACTGTTCAACCAAGTACTTCCCGTTTTACATGCTATATCAACGACATTGTATTTTTACATTTTTAGTTATAATTAAGTAACATATTTAGATATATTATTTATATTTTAACCACAAGTCATTCTAAACAAATATATACCTACATAGTGTCATAGTATATATCATTAAAAAAGTATTCATTACGTATTAAAAATATCTGTTATTTTTGTCTGTAACGTGTCTTACTATATTTTATAAAATTAGATGATTTGAATATTTTCGTTTCAGCGTTTTCAAAGTTTGTTTTTGATCTAATATTATTAATAACCATATAGGTAATTTTATACTGGTTTTTAATATTTTTCCTTATATTGAAATGTATAATTGTAATAAACCATCGTTAATAATAATTGGACAGTATATTGTGTAGTTATCATATAAAAGGTAATTATGCTATATTTTGTCTTGATTAACCAAAAATAAAAATAATAACCCATAAAAATTAGCATACAAAACGTATGAGTTTTGACGGGAAATTTAATTTTAGATAATTTAACACACACAAACGGTATCATTATAAACGGTTTACACTGTATATTATATCCTAACTGTGAGACATCGGAGAAATAGACTCACGAATTATGATAACAATGGGCAATTGAAGACTAAAATATAGATACCCCACCAGACCCACCATAATACATTAAAGATTAAACCTAGCGACACACGGTTAATTTTGAAAGGGGACTCACTATCCCCGCTCCAAGTTCTTAGCACAACCCCCTCTCTGCAAACAGAAAATCCTGTTTGCAGTACTGAATTGAACACATTTCATCGTTATATTATTGTACTAATACACTTACACTATTAACAATGAAAAATGAGATACCGTGACAAAGGATCAAACCACAATATTCTTCTTGGAATAGTCCCAGTTAGTATAGAAACATTAAAAATAATATACTATAAGACTTAGATACAAAATTAATTATACGCCCATCAATTGGTCACATAATTTGACTAATTTGAATAGTTTATTATTCGAATGTAAGTCCTACTTACCGTTTTTGTTTTTGATACGGAACCTCTCTTCGAGTTCGAATTATATTAGCAAGATATTGTAATATTATTTGTTTGTATAACATTATTACAGTGATTACTGATTACTGTATACCATATAGACAATAAACAATAGATACCAGAAATCTCTTTATTTCTGCATAGTATTTTAAATAGTAAAAATTATAGTTGAACTCTAAGATTTATAGAAAATCAAAGCGAAGAAACAGTTGTCTTATAACTCTTATATATTTTAGTATTTAAGAATAGTGATAGAGTGTTGAGAGTTAACTTGGTTAAACCTTATCACAAGCTTTGTGAACATTATGTTTTTGTGTAGGGATATTAAAAAAATCACTTCAAACCAAGCAAACTGAACTGATTTTTTTTTAGTCTTACACTAGTTTTTCAAAACTGTTAATACTTATAAACATCACGTAGGTTTACTTACTCGTATATTTAAAAAAAAATAAAAATGTTGATAATATTATATCCTTTTTGCAGTTAGCTATTATTAACAATATCGGATTTCAAATATGATGATCATAATTATTCAGAAAATAATCATAGATACTTATCAGTTATCAAGTCAATTTATTTAGTAAAATGTTTTCCATATTTCAGCTTTATAATAATGTATATTTTGGAGATTACTCTCTTTTGTTCCTATATAGCTTATTTTATGTAAAATCTACAGAAATTAAATTTTAGATTCCGGGCGGAGATATAATAAATTCATGAACGTATAAGTATTTCAATGATACTAAGCTTTTTGGTTTATTTATTTTTCTTTGGAACTGTAAAATTAAAGTATAAACAATTAAAAATGCATAACATTTTTAATTTAACATCTAAAATAAGCTTGACGTTTCCATATTTTAATAATCCTCATACATTTGTATTTCTGTGTATTTAAAAAAAGTTTACTGCATGTCCGCATACATTTTTTATGAGTGATAATTGAAGTTTAAATTTAGAGTAAAAGTATACAATATTATAATATTTTTCTAGCATCACTGATAATTTTAGGTTAATAATTTATTAAATAATATGAATAATGTTAATTCAACTTAGCAGCTACCGTAAAATAACAATATCAATATAATTTAATATATCCTAGACTGACATACCGTCTCCGCTCAGAATCGTTTTTCGTATATACAATGATATTATATCATAATAATATCATCATGATATATCATTGAATTCAAATTTAATACCATCCATTATACAGTGATCTACTTGTAAACTACTGTACAGCAGAGTGACATCCACTTGACCCCCTTTTTGCTTTTGAAGTCAATAAAGTAGGTAGGTACCTATAGTAAGTGTGCGTCGTCGAGTATATTTACTTGAACGAGATGGATTAATAATATTATATACAAAGAATATTATAGTGTGCTATAATAGAATTACCTATATTATTCAATTATTAGTTTTGTATTTTGTTTCTAGGATTAATAAATAAATATATGAATATTAACAATTATTAAAACAATCATAACATCTTAGTAGATACTTGATGTTTATTATTGAAACAATTGATGAACATAAATCAACAAACAATTTTTAATTAATCGTCGAAGAAAATTTTCAAGAAAATATATATGGATTGTAGACAATAAAAAAAACATCTTCAAATGTATTGCCATAATTACAATGAACTGCAGCACTTCCTAAAACTTTAAAAATAATTTAAATATAGGTACGTAGTATTTTTTGTTACTAAAATTTTTTGCCAATAAAATCAAATACAACGTTATCTAACTAGGTAAACTGTGATTGTATGACTTCAAAACTTTCAACGCAAATTATTATTAATTTGAACAGTAAAAACTTTGGATCTATAAAGAAAATAATCAAGAGACATTTGTTTTTATTGTTAAACTTGTAACCAGTACAAAAAAAGTAATAGCTAAAATATTGTTTATTAACCTCACTTATTATCATAATAAAATAATAATATATACAAAGTTAAATAAATTGTGAACTATACAAAAAAAACTTAATATAAAATATGAAGATATCATTTCAACTGCCCTATGAATTATGATGGTTGATCGAATAATAGATAATTATTTCTGTAGTACAACTAAATATTACAAACAGAGCCACCTAAAAAGGGGGAGTGTAAGGAGAGCCCCTCTCCAAACGTACCATATGTATGTCAGTTGGCAAATTTGTAAATAGAGTATTTGAGTTGCACTCAGCAAAAAATATTTTCATTTTTTTTTTTTTTATGTATTTTTACGCAAGTTGGGATAAGGTCAAAATTGGAAATTCCCTGTTCTTTTCAAAGCGAAAAATAAAAACAAAAGAGGTACCTATAAGTAAGTGGGTATCAATCATTGTTGAAATATTTCAACCATGGAACAATCTACTGTACAACAAGTGCCAAGTGGGTCGCTGTAATGGATGTGTTAGGTTTAAACTAATATTTAATTATTATAACAGTGTAGGTATATTATTAAGTGTATCATAATATTATTATACTTACCCACCTAATATTATTGTTATTCAATCACAGAATAGATTAAATTTAATCTATTCTGTGATTCAATCTCGAATCAATACCACATTACCATGGAACAGTGTGAATAGGTTCAAGGTATAAATAGGTACCTATAATAGCTTAAAAGTTAAAATTAACCTAAATATTTTGAAAATGCCAATGTGTATATAGTAACATTTATAATATACGAAAAAGTTTTAAGTCGTCACGAATAATGTTTTTAAAACTCAGACAAAATAACTAACGTCTAACAGTCTTAGTAAAATGCTGTATATGCGTCACAACCCTCTGAAAACTTATTTAAGATAAATATATTTAAGTAAGTACCATATAATGTAACTGTACGTCTGTACGGTTAACAGTAGGTATAGTTAAGTTTTTAAATGTTAGACAACTGCTTAATCAAATTATTTGTTATTATTTGCCATAAATATACGCTAATTGCGTTTGCAGCAGTTACCTATACAAAAAAAAATGTAGCTTTAGGATATTTGATATTTTTCCTTCGTAAGAAAAATTTAGAAATCATAGATTATATTTTTTTGGGTATTTTTATAGTGCATCCAAGTGCATGTATGATTGTACATAAAAAAAAATAATAAAAAGGGTGGGTAAGTGGATGTCGCTCCGCTGTACAGTAGGCTACAAGTAGATCACTGTACTATAATGGATGGTATTAAATTTGAATTCAATGATATAATATCATTGTATACGAAAAACGATTCTGAGCGGAGACGGTATGTCAGTCTAGGATATTTTAAATTATATTGATATTGTTATTTTACAGACTGCTAAGTTGAATTAATATTATTCATATTATTTAATTATTAACCTTAAATTATCAGTGATATTAGAAAAATATTAAAATATATACTTTTACTCGTTAAAATTGATTTTAATATGTAATTTCGTCCAAATTTAAACTTAAAATGTCTGTAAAAAATAACTGTGTTTATATATTTTTTAGATTTTTTGTTTACAGTATGTACTATTTATTAGAATTTTTATTTTAAATTTTCAATCCTTAGTTATAAAAACTGACCATTTTATAATTGTTTAATTACAATAATTTATAATTTTCGAGATTTTGATGAATTTTGTCAAAGTTCGAACTTTAAATGCTTATAAAAAAAATGTGTGCCTATGTATTTTTAATATTTTTCATCTGCCTTTGAAACTATATATTAGAAGCCTACTATTAAATTTTTAAGATTTTTTACCCAACAAATACAATTTTATTGACATTTATAGAAAAAAAAACTAAAAAAATTGGAAACTGAAAATGTCCGTCAACAGCTCAAAATAAGTCAGAATATTTTGAAAATGGTATGGTGTGTAGAAAATGCTTATATAGACATTCGGTCAAAATTTCATGTCTCTACGGTCATTTCTTTTAGAGTTATAACAAAAACCGAAATCGATTTTGTCGAAAATTGGTTTACCGTAAAAATTCCCGTTTTTCCCTTAATTTTTCATTTGTTTTTCACGGCGTTTTTGAAAACTACTAGGAAATTTTAACTTTTGACCCCCCAAAGTACCAAATAGATTCACTTTCCTATCAGAAAAGGTACTATTAAAGAAAATCGAAGCATTTTTTCTGTCCTAAAACGTGATGACAGACACAAAAATAAAAAAAAAAATAAAAAAAAGGGGGTCAAGTGGATGTCGCTCCGCTGTACAGTAGGCTACAAGTAGATCACTGTACTATAATGGATGGTATTAAATTTGAATTCAATGATATAATATCATTGTATAAGAAAAACGATTCTGAGCGGAGACGGTATGTCAGTCTAGGATATTTTAAATTATATTGATATTGTTATTATACGGTAGCTGCTAAGTTGAATTAATATTATTCATATTATTTACTTATTAACCTAAAATTATCAGTGATGCTATAAAAATATTATAATATATACTTTTACTCGTTAAAATTGATTTTAATATGAAATTTCGTCCAAATTTGAACTTAACCCTACAATGCATGGTGTTGCTCCTCGGCAACAACCGATTAAAAAGGTTATAATCAGATATTTATCTATGTTAGTTAGTGTATATTAGCTTTAATCAAAACCAAATATTATAATATAATATTACGTAATTTACTTTCAAACCGATAGATTGCAGTATGTGATAGGAAAAATCAAACTATTTATCGACGGACCGGTACATATGAATGTGACAAAATAAATAAAAAAATTTAAAAAAATTAAAAAAAAAATTAAAGAAACTAAAAAAAAAACACACATCATTCACTCATCATTGTAAAATTAATACATTCGTCGCTCCGCTCAGAATCTAAAAGGGGGTCAGGTGGATGTCACTCTGCTGTACAGTAGGTTACAAGTATAGATCACTGTATAATGGGTGGTATTCAATTTAAATTCAATGATATAATATCATTGTATACGAAAAACGATTCTGAGCTTATATAAACATTCAGTGAGATTTTCATGCATCTATAGTTATTAGTTTTTGAATTGAAACAAAATAAGAAAATCGCTACATGAGAAATGGAATGAATATCTTATCTTGCAAAAGGTAAGACTTAAAATGCTCATAAAATTTATTTTGACTTGCTTATAAACATTTTTTTATTGATAAAATTAGGCAAACTTATGAGGAATCTTGTATTACATTTTCAAACCTTAGATTTAAAAAGAAAAATTTTCATGAATATCTAACTCAAAATAAATTGCACATTTTCGTCATTTTTACGTATTTTGTCAAAATTTGAACTTTAAATGCTTATAAAAAAAATTTGTGGCTATGGATTTTTAATATTTTTCATTTGCCTTTGAAACTATATATTAGAAGCCTACTATTAAATTTTCAAGATTTTTTACTCAATAAATAAAATTTTATTGACATTTATAGAAAAAAATCTAAAAAAATTGGAAACTGAAAATGTCTGTTAACAGCTTAAAATAAGTCATATTTGATAATGCTAGGGTGTGTAGAAAATGCGTATATAAACATTCGGTCAAAATTTCATGTATCTACAGTCATTTCTTTTAGAGTTATACCAAAAACCAAAATCGATTTTGTCGAAAATTGGTTTACCGTAAAAATTCCCGTTTTTCCCTTAATTTTTCATTTGTTTTTCACGGCGTTTTTGAAAACTACTAGGAAATTTCAACTTTTGTCTCCCTAAAGTACCAACTAGATTCACTTTCCTATCAGAAAAGGTACTATTGAAGAAAATCAAAGCATTTTTACTGTCCTAAAAGGTGATGAAGACACAAAAATTAAAAAAAAAAAAAACACACATCATTGTAAAATCAATACATTTATTGCTCCGCTCAGAATCTAAAAAACTAAAATATTGAAAACTCAATATGTCCATAAAAAGTTCAAAACAAATAAAAATATTTTGAAAATTGTACAGTGTATAGAAAATGCTAATTTAAATAATAACCAATGAAAATCTCATGAGTTATTTGGAGATCGCTCATTCAAGGCTTTTAAGAAATTTAGCATACAGGTTATTCTGATTAGAAACATATAGATAGTAGAATGCATTAATAATTACTTACAACCTATTAGCAGGGGCGGATCTAGAGATAAATGTTGTGGGTGGT